>MU260401.1:165000-170000 GCA_020310875.1 Ceratopteris richardii
ACTCTCCATCAGTGGTAACAGTGCACGATTTATCAGATTGAGGAAAAGGAAGACCCCAACTGTTGCAGATATACAAATTTCAAACCTTGAAGATTCAAAAGGATAAAGTGTGAAAGAAAAACTGAAGGGAGACACATAAAGGCAATCAAAAGGATCAAAAGGAGCAAACTTCAAAGCTAAGGTACATTCATTCCTTATAAGGATTAAATATTTGATAGTACAGGTGAAGAAAGGATGGGAGAGAGTCTCCAAATTGAGAAGTTGGATAATGAGAACTATCCAGCTTGGTCTATGAGAATGGAAGCTCATCTTATGAGCAAAGATTTGATGGGATACATCACACGAGAGGAAGAAAAGCTAGAGTTCAAAGATCGATAGATAGATAGATCGATAGATAGATCGATAGATCGATAGATAGATAGATAGATCGATCGATCGATCATAGATAGATAGATAGATTGATAGATTGATCGATCGATCTATCGATAGATCGATCGATCGATAGATAGATGGATAGATAGATGGATAGATAGATGGATAGATAGATAGATGGATAGATAGATAGATAGATAGATAGATAGATAGATAGATATAGATAGATAGATAGATAGATAGATCGATAGATCGATAGATAGATAGATCGATAGGTAGATAGATCGATAGGTAGATAGATCGATAGGTAGATAGATCGATAGATTGATAGATCGATAGATTGATAGATTCATAGATTGATAGATTGATAGATTGATAGATTGATTGATAGATAGATAGATAGATAGATAGATAGATAGATAGATAGATCGATAGATAGATGGATGGATAGATGGATGGATAGATGGATAGATGGATAGATGGATGGATAGATAGATAGATAGATAGATCCATAGATAGATAGATAGATCCATAGATAGATAGATAGATCCATAGATAGATAGATAGATCCATAGATAGATAGATAGATCCATAGATAGATAGATAGATCGATCGATAGATAGATCGATCGATAGATAGATCGATAGATACATAGATCGATAGATAGATAGATATAGATAGATAGATCGATAGATAGATCGATCGATAGATCGATAGATCGATAGATCGATAGATAGATAGATCGATAGATCGATAGACAGATAGATCGATAGATAGATAGACAGACAGATCGATAGAGATAGACAGACAGATAGATAGATAGATAGATGGATAGACAGATGGATAGATAGATGGATAGATAGACAGATAGATAGATAGATCGACAGATAGATAGATAGATCGATAGATGGATAGATAGATGGATAGATAGATAGATAGATGGATAGATAGATAGATCGATAGAAAGATAGATCGATAGAAAGATAGATCGATAGATCGATAGATAGATAGATAGATCGATAGATCGATAGATAGATAGGTAGATAGATAGGTAGATAGATAGATAGGTAGATAGATAGATAGGTAGATAGGTAGATTGATAGATAGGTAGATAGATAGATTGATAGATAGATAGATAGATAGATCGATAGATAGATCGATAGATAGATCGATAGATAGATCGATAGATAGATAGATGGATAGATGGATAGATAGATGGATAGATATAGATAGATAGATGGATAGATAGATGGATAGATAGATGGATAGATAGATAGATAGAATGATAGATAGATAGATAGATAGATAGATAGATAGAATGATAGAATGATAGAATGATAGATAGATAGATCGATCGATAGATCGATCGATAGATCGATCGATAGATAGACAGATAGATCGATAGACAGACAGATAGATAGACAGACAGATAGATAGGCAGACAGATAGATAGATAGACAGACAGATAGACAGACAGATAGATAGACAGACAGACAGATAGACGGACAGATAGATAGACGGACAGATAGATGGATAGATGGATAGATGGATAGATAGATAGACAGATAGACAGATAGATAGATAGATAGATAGATAGATAGATAGATAAAAGATAGATAGATAGATAGAAAGGTAGATAGATAGAAAGGTAGATAGATAGAAAGGTAGGTAGATAGATTGGTAGGTAGATAGATTGATAGGTAGATAGATTGATAGATAGATTGATAGATAGATAGATAGATAGATAGATATAGATAGATAGATAGATAGATAGATAGATAGATAGATAGATAGATAATCAGATAGATAGATAGATCTTACACGACCCTCAATAGCATGCGAGGTGCACTGCAAGCAAACCCTTCAAGAAGGAGAAGCATCAAGCATCCCGACCCAGATAAGAATAGGGAGTCCAATAGCAATATGTGTGAAGAGGCGCCATGGCTTATCCTTCTCGAGCGCCCGATGCATAGGGGGAGACCAGATGCCTCAACCCCGCCATGGATGCACAGCAGACATGAGAGAGCACTCACGGATCCATACAAAAAGCGAACGACGCGGATATGAGATATGATGAGGGAGAGAGAGGATGAGCCTCCTCCCAACTATCCCTCGTGCGATAAGGAGAGGGAAGATGAAGTAACTCCCCTTCCACGTCAAGTTCTGACAAGACAGAATGCCACTCCTAGCAATAAATGATCAGAGAGAAGGACAAGCTCAACTTCACCCAACTTTGAAATACACAAAACTGAAGTAAAACATATTTTACGTTCTTTTATGTGGAGTGAAGAGCGTTGGATGAGAATACATTTCATGGTAATATATTCGAAATAGCAACTAAGATTTTAACGCATTTCAACTTCTTTTTTCGATTTTTTCTTGAAACGAGGGAGGGCTCAAATAAGACAACTACCCTTCCTTCAAATCCAAGCTAGATGCCCTCATTAAGAGATGACACGGATGGGAAGGTGCCACAATGAGTGTGTGGGAGTGTGTATGTGTGAAAGAGAGGATGAGAGGAGGGGGGTAAGGGGGTGTTTTTGTGCATCAACCAAACATGAACTAAAACTACACTACTAAAAACAAGAAATGTGGAGCTAATGGCCCAATGGAAGGGTGAAAGTACCATGCCAACACACATATCCTAAGTGAATAAGCAGAAAAATTGTGAATCAATATCTTACCACATGCTCTTGAGCTCTCCAAGTGATGAAAGGCCATTCTCCCCGACAACGGTGTCGGAAGGATTTCCTTACCTGGTTTTATATTTAGAAAAATAAAAATATTTTGACTTAAAGTCAATTAGTTGATATCTCTCTCAAATATTTTTGTTACATTTGATTAATCTTTCTCTTGCAGATTGAAGAAGATTGAGCATATATTTAGAGCAGGGGAAGAGATATTTGAGTTCTCTTTTAAACCATATGTATATGTATAACCACTTATTAGAAATATTTCTTATCCTTAAAAGCTCTATATGTGATACCCTTACATTTACTTTATGTTATTAAATGCTTGTGTGTAAGGGATCTGATGATATTGCAAGAATAAGAGTAATCAACAATGTTGTAAATATACTTGTGAATGTATGTACATAGGCACGATTAGATTTATATTCCTAAGTAAACATGTGAGTTGATGTAGATATAATTGACAAAACTCATTTGTGCTTTAAAAAATGTGTAATTATGCATGTGAGTGTAAGAGATATGTTTCCTATGAGAAGTATTAAATGAATATGGATTGAGTTATAATAAATATGTATTATATTAATATATGTTAATAAATGTTCATGGGTACATTTAGCTTAGTATATGTGATTAACTAGTATTTAATAAAGAATGTAATTGAATTAATATAAGTAAAATTAAAAATCGTATATAAAAATTATAATCAATATAGTATTTTATATACGTATAGTAAATCATGTGTAAATTTATAGTTAATTTGTATATTCTAAAAATAGCCATTTAGAATGCGTGAACGCGTGTATATTGTATATAGTTTCTAAATGCGTGTGACTTCTTTTCCTCTACTGTTCTTCTGCAGGTATGCATCCGCGAGAGAGAGAGAGAGAGTACTTTCTATGCTTGTTTTTGTTGTTCTCTCGACTGTAGCTAACTATGAGTTCAAGACAAAGATGCAGGACTGAAGAGACAAAAAGAGAAGAGAGGTAGGGAACGTGTGAGGAGGCAATAGTGCCATATTGTCTCCCTCTGTTCCCTCTCTCTTTGACAACCTTTGACAGAGCTTCTGTTAACGATGTTCTGTATATGTGTGTGATTCAAAGAGAGAGCAACATCATTTTCTTTCTCCCCCCCTTGCCCCTTCTGCATTCTCATGATGTTCAGAATACGCTCTTCGTTGGAACTTTAGCATCAGCAATTTTCGGATGTCATTCTACTTTTGCTGCAAACTAGAACAACTTACACGGAAAAGTAAAGAGTAGGGGATGATGATGCTTTTCACAGCAACATTTTTCGTAAACGTATTCTGTATAGAAAAGAAACTGATGTGTGTGTGCTATTGTTGGTTCATCGTAGGAGAATAGGTTTTGCGTGACCTCAAGCACAAAGATTCGAATATTTTGTCATAGAAATCAGCACAGAGAATTTTCGAGTACCACTTTTACTGGCTTCTTTTTTTTTCAGCCCTTGCTCCATAGCTAAACAGATAGAAATCAGCACAAAAATGGAAAGAGAGTGCAAATTGTTAAGCTATGTTTCTCTCTCGCATCCACCGTTTTTATCTTCAAGCTGATAGTTTGCTTCCTCACACATGTGCGAGAGCATGTTTTCTCCTTCTTTCTAAACTCCAGCGACATAGGGTTGAAGCTTCTGCATGTGTGCACAGTGGTTTCAGAGAGAGAAAGAGCTGATATACATTTTTTTGCATTTTTGTGTCATTGCTAGCTGCATGTCATATTATTCCACTCTACATATTTTGTCATTAAGACGCTGTCATCTAGCGCATGCATACTATGTAATTAATATCATGCCATATTATTCCGCTGTGCATCTTGTCTTACACATTGTGAAGAGTGAACAAAGCCAGTGTCTTCTCCCTTCTTCCACTATCAACATCTGCGGGTATTCACGCAGGTACGTCGACAACAAATACGGTAAGGA
>MU260401.1:177500-182500 GCA_020310875.1 Ceratopteris richardii
ATAGATAGATTGATAGATAGATAGATATAGATAGATAGATAGATAGATAGATAGATAGATAGATAGATAGATAATCAGATAGATAGATAGATCTTACACGACCCTCAATAGCATGCGAGGTGCACTGCAAGCAAACCCTTCAAGAAGGAGAAGCATCAAGCATCCCGACCCAGATAAGAATAGGGAGTCCAATAGCAATATGTGTGAAGAGGCGCCATGGCTTATCCTTCTCGAGCGCCCGATGCATAGGGGGAGACCAGATGCCTCAACCCCGCCATGGATGCACAGCAGACATGAGAGAGCACTCACGGATCCATACAAAAAGCGAACGACGCGGATATGAGATATGATGAGGGAGAGAGAGGATGAGCCTCCTCCCAACTATCCCTCGTGCGATAAGGAGAGGGAAGATGAAGTAACTCCCCTTCCACGTCAAGTTCTGACAAGACAGAATGCCACTCCTAGCAATAAATGATCAGAGAGAAGGACAAGCTCAACTTCACCCAACTTTGAAATACACAAAACTGAAGTAAAACATATTTTACGTTCTTTTATGTGGAGTGAAGAGCGTTGGATGAGAATACATTTCATGGTAATATATTCGAAATAGCAACTAAGATTTTAACGCATTTCAACTTCTTTTTTCGATTTTTTCTTGAAACGAGGGAGGGCTCAAATAAGACAACTACCCTTCCTTCAAATCCAAGCTAGATGCCCTCATTAAGAGATGACACGGATGGGAAGGTGCCACAATGAGTGTGTGGGAGTGTGTATGTGTGAAAGAGAGGATGAGAGGAGGGGGGTAAGGGGGTGTTTTTGTGCATCAACCAAACATGAACTAAAACTACACTACTAAAAACAAGAAATGTGGAGCTAATGGCCCAATGGAAGGGTGAAAGTACCATGCCAACACACATATCCTAAGTGAATAAGCAGAAAAATTGTGAATCAATATCTTACCACATGCTCTTGAGCTCTCCAAGTGATGAAAGGCCATTCTCCCCGACAACGGTGTCGGAAGGATTTCCTTACCTGGTTTTATATTTAGAAAAATAAAAATATTTTGACTTAAAGTCAATTAGTTGATATCTCTCTCAAATATTTTTGTTACATTTGATTAATCTTTCTCTTGCAGATTGAAGAAGATTGAGCATATATTTAGAGCAGGGGAAGAGATATTTGAGTTCTCTTTTAAACCATATGTATATGTATAACCACTTATTAGAAATATTTCTTATCCTTAAAAGCTCTATATGTGATACCCTTACATTTACTTTATGTTATTAAATGCTTGTGTGTAAGGGATCTGATGATATTGCAAGAATAAGAGTAATCAACAATGTTGTAAATATACTTGTGAATGTATGTACATAGGCACGATTAGATTTATATTCCTAAGTAAACATGTGAGTTGATGTAGATATAATTGACAAAACTCATTTGTGCTTTAAAAAATGTGTAATTATGCATGTGAGTGTAAGAGATATGTTTCCTATGAGAAGTATTAAATGAATATGGATTGAGTTATAATAAATATGTATTATATTAATATATGTTAATAAATGTTCATGGGTACATTTAGCTTAGTATATGTGATTAACTAGTATTTAATAAAGAATGTAATTGAATTAATATAAGTAAAATTAAAAATCGTATATAAAAATTATAATCAATATAGTATTTTATATACGTATAGTAAATCATGTGTAAATTTATAGTTAATTTGTATATTCTAAAAATAGCCATTTAGAATGCGTGAACGCGTGTATATTGTATATAGTTTCTAAATGCGTGTGACTTCTTTTCCTCTACTGTTCTTCTGCAGGTATGCATCCGCGAGAGAGAGAGAGAGAGTACTTTCTATGCTTGTTTTTGTTGTTCTCTCGACTGTAGCTAACTATGAGTTCAAGACAAAGATGCAGGACTGAAGAGACAAAAAGAGAAGAGAGGTAGGGAACGTGTGAGGAGGCAATAGTGCCATATTGTCTCCCTCTGTTCCCTCTCTCTTTGACAACCTTTGACAGAGCTTCTGTTAACGATGTTCTGTATATGTGTGTGATTCAAAGAGAGAGCAACATCATTTTCTTTCTCCCCCCCTTGCCCCTTCTGCATTCTCATGATGTTCAGAATACGCTCTTCGTTGGAACTTTAGCATCAGCAATTTTCGGATGTCATTCTACTTTTGCTGCAAACTAGAACAACTTACACGGAAAAGTAAAGAGTAGGGGATGATGATGCTTTTCACAGCAACATTTTTCGTAAACGTATTCTGTATAGAAAAGAAACTGATGTGTGTGTGCTATTGTTGGTTCATCGTAGGAGAATAGGTTTTGCGTGACCTCAAGCACAAAGATTCGAATATTTTGTCATAGAAATCAGCACAGAGAATTTTCGAGTACCACTTTTACTGGCTTCTTTTTTTTTCAGCCCTTGCTCCATAGCTAAACAGATAGAAATCAGCACAAAAATGGAAAGAGAGTGCAAATTGTTAAGCTATGTTTCTCTCTCGCATCCACCGTTTTTATCTTCAAGCTGATAGTTTGCTTCCTCACACATGTGCGAGAGCATGTTTTCTCCTTCTTTCTAAACTCCAGCGACATAGGGTTGAAGCTTCTGCATGTGTGCACAGTGGTTTCAGAGAGAGAAAGAGCTGATATACATTTTTTTGCATTTTTGTGTCATTGCTAGCTGCATGTCATATTATTCCACTCTACATATTTTGTCATTAAGACGCTGTCATCTAGCGCATGCATACTATGTAATTAATATCATGCCATATTATTCCGCTGTGCATCTTGTCTTACACATTGTGAAGAGTGAACAAAGCCAGTGTCTTCTCCCTTCTTCCACTATCAACATCTGCGGGTATTCACGCAGGTACGTCGACAACAAATACGGTAAGGAGAAAGATGGGTAAGTGTGGCAGGAGATCCAAGTGGCGATTACTTACAACAGAGACGTATATGGGAAGAATCGAGGACATGGAAATGCTTATGTAGGTATATGTATTGTGTGCGTGTTTGTTAATGAAAGTGATTAGAACCTGTAATGATGCTGTAAGAGAGAAAAACTAAGAGGGCGAGTGCAGAATTAGTGAATTTGAAAGATTATTGTTTGCGCAGAGAGTCATCCGAAGAAATTTAAAAAGAGAGAGAGATTACATGGGTTGCATTACAAGAAACAGATGCCAGGTACTGTTTGCGAAGGTACAGGCCTGGGCTGGGGCCATAAGCACGGTGCTATCGGCTATGTTTTACTTGGGAGATTTCATCACTACAACCTTGACGTTACCATGTACTTCTACATGAACAGTGATCACACTCTCTTGATCAATATGTTATGCATGTCCTTCGTGTTTGGATTGGAAATAGGTATTTCGATGTTAGAACTTGGAGTATGTTCTGCAGCGTTATGGCAGCATGATATAGATTCAGTATTCACATTTCCATTAAGTGTCTTTCATTGAAGAAAAAAGGCAATTGGGTTGACTGTAGTGATATAATCGACTGATCCAAATTGTGTTCTTATATCTAAGGCCTATCTCATTTATAGTACGATTATAAACAAATTAGGCAAGCTTTCATGTCCACTATTTGTATTTCTCTGGTATAAGAGATATAGATCACCATACAACCTTAGCCGAAAGGCAGAGGGAACAGTGCATATCATGAACAGATATCTGACTTGCATAGTTATCGAAGCAGTATTACTTGTATCAAAAAGTGAAATGTAAAAGGTCATTGTATTGTTGAAACTTTAGAAATCTCAGCCAATGTGTGACGCATGGTACAGCAGACGTAGAGAGAGAGTTCATTATACATGCATGTGTCTTAGTGCACTTGTTGAGATTTGCATTGATGACTATAGATTGCAGGAGCACATAATGGCAGAATCTATTTAAACAGATTTATAATCTACACGTTCACTTTATGAATCAAGCACAAACAGAAGTCAATGTGTTTGATAATTTCACTACAAATTAATAATTGTATTAAATGGATATTTTCTTAGATATGTCAATGAACTCGTATATATATATATGGATACAGTCTGGAATGCACTTATTCCATTACAATTGCTACAAAAATCAATACACTCATGCAAAAGCACAGACGTCTAAGTGTGTTTTGGATGTATTAGTTTATTTTTATTTTTATTTCAGATTTTTGGTTTTACATATCAATCCATTGGGTTTTTTTCTTTTTTTACTTTCAAAGCAGTGAAATCATCAGTTCTATTGTTTTCAGGTATGAAAACCTTTGGAAAGATTAATTTGACAAAGGCATATTCCATTTTTTAGTATTTTATTTTTTCCTTAAATATGGAAGATTAATTTTATGTTTAAAGCATAAAAGAATTTATAGATCTCATTGTTGGATCACCTTTTTCACGAGCTGTTATGTGTGCATGAGTATGAGCATGCGTGCATAGTTATGAATGCATGAGCGTGCATGTGTTGTGAAACATGTGTATGCATGCGCATGTTAAAATAAGATATGCATGTATGTTAAGATTGTATGAATAAATGCATAAAAGTAAGTGAATGCATATTAGATGTAAATGCATGTATATGCTAATGCATGTTAATTATAAGTTAGTAAATACATATTAGATATAAGTTAATTGATGCATGTTGCATATAAATCAATGTGTATTTGCATGCATGTCTTCAAATGCATGAAAGCTACGAGATTACAAGTTTACGAGATTGCGACGTTTGAAACTTGAAGCAAATTATGTTCAATTAGAACTATTAAGTTGTATAGGATTATGTACAAAGAGATTGTATGAGCACTTAACATAAGTTTTTGTATAGGCTTAAAAATTGATCCTAAAGTTTTCTAGCACTTTCACTTTTCGATATAATTAAGATTTTATTTTGAACTTTTATATGTCTATACATTTAGCAATGATAAGAAAATATGTTATGATAAATGAAAAATTAGTTAGTTCTTTTGAAATCTTAGTTTTAGATTACACTCAAATAAATTAGAAAAACT
>MU260401.1:190000-192500 GCA_020310875.1 Ceratopteris richardii
TTCGTTGGAACTTTAGCATCAGCAATTTTCGGATGTCATTCTACTTTTGCTGCAAACTAGAACAACTTACACGGAAAAGTAAAGAGTAGGGGATGATGATGCTTTTCACAGCAACATTTTTCGTAAACGTATTCTGTATAGAAAAGAAACTGATGTGTGTGTGCTATTGTTGGTTCATCGTAGGAGAATAGGTTTTGCGTGACCTCAAGCACAAAGATTCGAATATTTTGTCATAGAAATCAGCACAGAGAATTTTCGAGTACCACTTTTACTGGCTTCTTTTTTTTTCAGCCCTTGCTCCATAGCTAAACAGATAGAAATCAGCACAAAAATGGAAAGAGAGTGCAAATTGTTAAGCTATGTTTCTCTCTCGCATCCACCGTTTTTATCTTCAAGCTGATAGTTTGCTTCCTCACACATGTGCGAGAGCATGTTTTCTCCTTCTTTCTAAACTCCAGCGACATAGGGTTGAAGCTTCTGCATGTGTGCACAGTGGTTTCAGAGAGAGAAAGAGCTGATATACATTTTTTTGCATTTTTGTGTCATTGCTAGCTGCATGTCATATTATTCCACTCTACATATTTTGTCATTAAGACGCTGTCATCTAGCGCATGCATACTATGTAATTAATATCATGCCATATTATTCCGCTGTGCATCTTGTCTTACACATTGTGAAGAGTGAACAAAGCCAGTGTCTTCTCCCTTCTTCCACTATCAACATCTGCGGGTATTCACGCAGGTACGTCGACAACAAATACGGTAAGGAGAAAGATGGGTAAGTGTGGCAGGAGATCCAAGTGGCGATTACTTACAACAGAGACGTATATGGGAAGAATCGAGGACATGGAAATGCTTATGTAGGTATATGTATTGTGTGCGTGTTTGTTAATGAAAGTGATTAGAACCTGTAATGATGCTGTAAGAGAGAAAAACTAAGAGGGCGAGTGCAGAATTAGTGAATTTGAAAGATTATTGTTTGCGCAGAGAGTCATCCGAAGAAATTTAAAAAGAGAGAGAGATTACATGGGTTGCATTACAAGAAACAGATGCCAGGTACTGTTTGCGAAGGTACAGGCCTGGGCTGGGGCCATAAGCACGGTGCTATCGGCTATGTTTTACTTGGGAGATTTCATCACTACAACCTTGACGTTACCATGTACTTCTACATGAACAGTGATCACACTCTCTTGATCAATATGTTATGCATGTCCTTCGTGTTTGGATTGGAAATAGGTATTTCGATGTTAGAACTTGGAGTATGTTCTGCAGCGTTATGGCAGCATGATATAGATTCAGTATTCACATTTCCATTAAGTGTCTTTCATTGAAGAAAAAAGGCAATTGGGTTGACTGTAGTGATATAATCGACTGATCCAAATTGTGTTCTTATATCTAAGGCCTATCTCATTTATAGTACGATTATAAACAAATTAGGCAAGCTTTCATGTCCACTATTTGTATTTCTCTGGTATAAGAGATATAGATCACCATACAACCTTAGCCGAAAGGCAGAGGGAACAGTGCATATCATGAACAGATATCTGACTTGCATAGTTATCGAAGCAGTATTACTTGTATCAAAAAGTGAAATGTAAAAGGTCATTGTATTGTTGAAACTTTAGAAATCTCAGCCAATGTGTGACGCATGGTACAGCAGACGTAGAGAGAGAGTTCATTATACATGCATGTGTCTTAGTGCACTTGTTGAGATTTGCATTGATGACTATAGATTGCAGGAGCACATAATGGCAGAATCTATTTAAACAGATTTATAATCTACACGTTCACTTTATGAATCAAGCACAAACAGAAGTCAATGTGTTTGATAATTTCACTACAAATTAATAATTGTATTAAATGGATATTTTCTTAGATATGTCAATGAACTCGTATATATATATATGGATACAGTCTGGAATGCACTTATTCCATTACAATTGCTACAAAAATCAATACACTCATGCAAAAGCACAGACGTCTAAGTGTGTTTTGGATGTATTAGTTTATTTTTATTTTTATTTCAGATTTTTGGTTTTACATATCAATCCATTGGGTTTTTTTCTTTTTTTACTTTCAAAGCAGTGAAATCATCAGTTCTATTGTTTTCAGGTATGAAAACCTTTGGAAAGATTAATTTGACAAAGGCATATTCCATTTTTTAGTATTTTATTTTTTCCTTAAATATGGAAGATTAATTTTATGTTTAAAGCATAAAAGAATTTATAGATCTCATTGTTGGATCACCTTTTTCACGAGCTGTTATGTGTGCATGAGTATGAGCATGCGTGCATAGTTATGAATGCATGAGCGTGCATGTGTTGTGAAACATGTGTATGCATGCGCATGTTAAAATAAGATATGCATGTATGTTAAGATTGTATGAATAAATGCATAAAAGTAAGTGAATGCATATTAGATGTAAATGCATGTATATGCTAATGCATGTTAATTATAAGTTAGTAAATACATATTAGATATAAGTTAATTGATGCATGTTG
>MU260402.1:0-2500 GCA_020310875.1 Ceratopteris richardii
ATTATGGTAAGAAACCTGATCTTTCCCACTTGAAGATATTTGGATGTACTGTTATGTACATGTGCCAAGTGAATTGAGGCACAAGCTACAACCAAAGGCAGAAAGTGTGTGTTTCTAGGATATTCAAATGATCATAAAGGTTACAGGTGCTTCAACCCAAATACAAAGGACTTGAGGATATCAAGGGATGTAGCATTTGATGAGCTACTCCCTTGGTATAAGAAGTATGATTGTATGCAGGACTATGAAGAAGAAAAGCATGGACATGATGAAGAACAAATCGACCTAGACTAAGCGGCCCAAGGTGTTCCATCAATGAAGATAGTTCAAGCATGAACTCACCATGGAGGGGGAGACCTTCATCAAGCTATGAAGCACAATCAATCAACAAAGGCAAAGCAACATTGGTGGAGTTGGATGAAGAAGGTAATGAAGTTGAAGATGATGAAGGACACATGATGGAGAAAGAAGCCACGTCAAAGAAAGAGATCAAGTTCCCAAGGCAAAGGAGGTTTATTCCTCCAAAAGGTGAAGAAAGGAAGTCTTCTAGAGTTAAGTATCCAACTCAAAGGTTTACTTATGATTCATACATGGCAACACATTATGCATATATGAACAAAGTAGTAGAAGATCATGAGCCCGATTGCTATGAAGATGCAAGCAGGTACACCGAATGGAAGAGGCAATGCAAGAAGAGATCGACGCACTTGAGGAAAATCAAACATGGACTCTAGTGCCCAGAAGGAGAACATGAAGGTAATAGGTAATAAGTGGGTGTATAAAGTAAAGAGGAATTCAGATGGATCTATTTCTAGGTTCAAAGCAAGATTGGTGGCTAAGGGTTTTGCACAAACCTATGGAGTGGACTTTGAAGAGACATTCAGCCCTGTGGCAAAGATGAGCACCATTAGGACACTCATTGCAATGGCTGCTAGCAAAGGATGGAAGCTCTTCCAATTGGATATCAAGAATGCCTTTCTCAATGGAGACTTGGAAGAAGAGGTATACATGGAGCAACCACTAGGTTTTGTTCATAAAGAGTTTCCACATCATGTTTGTAGGTTGAAGAAGGCACTTTATGGCCTAAAGCAAGCTCCAAGGGCTTGGAACCAAAGATTGGTGGACTATTTGATCAAATGTGGTTACAATCAATGCAAGGCGGATCCATCTCTCTTCATCAAACAAAGAGAGAACTTGGGTCTACATGTGTGTGTATGTAGATGATCTTATCATTACAGGTATGATACAAAGGGCATTGAGGAGATCAAGGCAAAGCTTGGAAAGGAGTTTAGGATCTCTGATCTTGGAGATCTTAGGTATTTTCTTGGCATTGAAGTGTATACAAAGAAGAAGGTATTATGCTCATACAAAGGAAGTATATTCTAGACCTACTTGAGAGGTTTGGGATGCTACATTGCAAGCCTATTTCAAATCCCATGGAAGTTAATGTAAAGCTAAGCTCCATTGATGGAGAGCCATTAGAGGATGTAACTTTGTATACGATCTATTGTAGGCTCTTTCAATTATGCCACAATAACCAGGCCTGACATAGAATATGGAGTTGGAGTGTATCACAATTTATGCATAGTCCAAGGACTACACACTTGCAAGCTGCAAGAAGAATGTTGCGATATCTCAAAGCCACTATAAATGAAGGATTGTTCTACTCATTTGATGATGATATGCAGGTCAAAGCTTATTCCGATGCGATTGGGCCGGTTCGAAGGAAGATAGAAGGAGTACAAGTGGTTACCTAGTCATGCTAGGTAGCAAGATCATCTCATGGATTTCAAAGAAGCAACCCACGGTGGCATTATCTTCCACCGAGGCTGAGTATAGAGCTTTGGCTCAAGTCACATGTGAGCTAATGTGGATTAAGAAGTTATTTATGGAGCTTAATTTGCAGGTTGACACATATCCAATTTTTTGTGACAACATGAGTAGCATTCATCTAGCATCGAACCCTGTCTATCATGCTAGAACCAAGCATATTGAAGTGCACTATCACTTCATAAGGGAAAAGGTGATATCCAAGGAAGTTTCAGTACATCATATTGGTACTAAGGACCAAGTTGCGGACATGTTTACAAAGGCTTTGGATGGGATGAAGATTTCAAAATTCAAGCAATGCATCAACATGAAGGAGCTTGGATGAGGATGAAGAATTGAAGCTTGAGGGGGAGTGTTAAAAGTCAAGCTTCAAGCTAAAAAATTCGTGGGGAATCTTTTATGGACATGTGGAGCAATCAAAGGAAGCCAAAAGCCACGAGATTCCATCAAGAAAAGTCACTCAACCACTCCCCAAGTCATCTCAACTAATTCCTCCAAGTTAGGAGGCTGATTTGGAAAGGTAGTTCCTAGATTTTAGGGGCACACCTCTCACTATAAAAGGAGCATGTATCCCGACTTCTTTTGGGCCATCTTCTTGGAGTTTTAGCTCATGTAAAGTGAGCACTAAGTGCTGGAGTTGTGATAAGCAAGCCCCTTGCTTAAGCAACCC
>MU260402.1:22500-60000 GCA_020310875.1 Ceratopteris richardii
TTCTTGGAGAGTTTGGAACTGTGTGTGGAGGCGAGCATTTTCCTCTTCTAGTGCCGCAAGGCGGTGCTGTAATGTCTCTGAGTGCTCGTGCAGGCGTTCGTTTTGTTGCTGGAGCTGAATGTAATCTGTCCTTAAATTTGATATACAAGCCAGCATGGTGTCCAATGCATTTCCTATAGATGAGTGGGTGGTGTTTACAGTGGGAGATGCATGGGAAGGGAATTGGGGAAGGGGAACAGTGAATGATGTGTCTATGGAAGTCGTGTGTGTGAGTGAAATTGGTGGAGGGGGAATGGGAGGAGGTGAAATCGTGGGGGGAGGTGCCGTGGGTGGTGAAATGTCCATACCTTCAGGAGTGGGTGTGAGTGTGGGGTCTGCCATATACATTGGGATGGTAGGTGGTGTGTGTGTGGAAGTGGTGAATAGATGCGAAGTGGGGTGGGAAGCTGAAAAGACAGGAAATGGTTGAGACCCTGGTTGAAAAGCTCTAGCAAGGAGGTCATGGAGGGATTGTAGAAATGGAGAGAGAGGGGTCGGGGGTTGGGGTCATAAATTTGAGGAGGGCTGGAAGGGTTGCGTGGTAGCAGGGAAACCCATGAATGTGGATCTAGGGTCAGGATGACCTATGGCTGAGGGCATGGGTGATGGTTGCCCTAGGGCAAGCTCTAGGAGCGGTTCGGTGGATTGTGTAGTGATGGGGGTTGCTTCAAAGATTGGGTTACCAGTGGTAGAGAATAGGGTGGAACTAGAGATGGGAGTACGAAAGATGAAGGTTGGGTCGGTGGGTTGAGTGGTTGAGGTGATTTCCACTGTTTCTGCTCTAGGAGGTGATGGTGGGGGTGTGGGTGGTAGTGGTTCGGTGGACTCCTCATGGGTGACTGGGTGCTGTTGGCTAGCTGTTTTGGTTGCTTGGGAGGTTGTCCTGATAGGTTCAGATGTAATAGTTGGCTCTTCTGCAACTGTAATGGGAATCTGGATATTCTTACCTGAGCGTGGTCGTGTCTGGAACCTTCGTGGGTCATATTGAACTGGAGACCTTTGAATGGCAGTGCGCACTGCTTCCACTACCCCATATGTTTCTGCCATCAATAAGAGACCTTCCCTATACTCTGAGTCAACTCCTGCTTCTTCCAACAACTGAGTCATGAGTACTCTGCTACTCTGTTCAGTGAGTAGTTGTTGCGATCGCACTCTTTCCATAATCTGATACAGCCTTCGGAGTTCTGCTGTATAGGCTGGGGCTTCAGTGGTCTCCTCTTCATACGCTCCTTCTTCTTCTAGGTGTCCTTGTTGTTGACCTTGCTGAGCGTCACTCCAATGTACATGTCGACCGTCTGTAGACTTTCTTCTTCTTCGTGAGGATGTGCCTTGCTCCTCTGCCTCTGAATAAAACTCCACATCAGAGAATTGTGTACTTTGTAGGAATGCTTCGAAGTCCTGGGGGTCCATTCCTTTAGCATCTCCAGTGGCAGCAAATTCGAATTCAGGTGGAACAGGAGGAGCCGATGGGGTAGCTTGTGTCGTAGTTTCAGATCCCGACCTGGGTATCCTAATGGTAAAGGGAGGTACAGTGGCCTCCCTTCGTGGCGATACCTCAGGAGTAGTTAGAACTTCCCTTGTCTGGACACAAGGGATTGCACCCCTCATGCGCTTGGATTGATGTGTGGACGTCTTGAGCCTTTTAAACATTTGTAATTGTGCCCAAGTTAAGGCACGTTCAATGGGGACATCGTAAGCTAGGCACCGGTAAATGATGCGTGTGATTGCACAACATCCGTTCACCACTAATTTCCTAGAAGACCGTTTGTTTGCTTCATACAATTGATCTATAATCCATACCGGTAGCTTAATGGGTAACGCACCTGCTTCCGCTAAGTAGAGAGCGAACCAGATTCTCTTGTGTGGTTGTGTGAAGCGGTCTTGGCCGGGAAAGGCGAAATGTTGCATGCACATGCGGAGAGGGATGGGCACGTTTGGTGTGAGTGCTGCCATGTCTTTAAGCTTCAATAGTTTCCTATCCTTCATGTTAGTGGGAACAAGAGCATCCTTTTCAGAGGGTACATGCGTGCCATGCATATTCAAAGCGTCGCTTACCAACTCCACAGTAAGTTCAAACCTCTTCAACTCGTTGTTGCCCAGCAAGGAGGGAAGAACAAATGATCCGGGTTTGTCCTTTTCTTCATTAGCTTGTAATGTGGAGACCAAATAGTAACATCGGAGGAGATCTGGTTTAGGTAGTGGGGCTTCAAAGTATTCTGCCAGCCCTGCTCGTTGCCATATGGTCTGGAGATCCTCGGTGTTCTGTAGAGTCTCGAACTCCTTGGAGAAAAATTGGAATCGAACCCATGATCTGTCATACTCGCACTTAGACTCCCATATATACTTGGTCTCTCCTAATGGACCAGGCATGCCATTGAACCAATGAGAATTGGCATGGACTCTTTCCGTGATCCCTGTAGGTGGATCCGGCACCGGGATTTGCTGAAGGTGCTGCAGCTCCACTGGTCGTTCAGTTGGTGGCACATCCACAGGTAGACTATCCACATCAATTCGTGCAGTAAGTATCCCTACTTGTGAGCCCGAACCTGTCGCTTCTGCCATTTTACTTCTTGCCTTCTGATTCTGTGAGAATATAGAATCATGTGTTAACATCGTAATGGACAGAATAAATCCGTTGTTGTCCCCGTTACAACATTAACATGAGGTAGATGGTGAGTTAGTAGTTAGTAAGTGCACGAAGACAGTGTGTGTAGTTAATGCTTGGGTATTCCTAGGAGACTAATGCAGTTAGTAAGTGGGGTGAATTTACAAATTGGGGTCGGGGGGTTTATTACAGGTCTTAAGCTGCCAAATGCAGTGGATGGGTTTTTCTCTTGGTTTCGTAGAGACGCTAGAGAACATTATAGGTGTATCAGCTTGAACATGAGGCCTTTTAGGGACCCATCTACAAATGATTCTGTTCGTGCTCATGGGCCTTGGTGTGTTCGTGAGTGTTGAAAACGAGTGGATGCCGGTTGTGCGAGTGAATGGTTTACACTGTATAGATTGTGGCTTCGGCGTAGCTATTTGCGCCCACAAGCAAGCCTTAGGCACCCAAATTTGTCTTGATTGTGGGCTAGCCTTCATCGACTTCTTGGGCACCCAAATAGATTTCACGTTAGTAGAAGAATTTCCAAAAGACTTCTTATTAGTGTCGTGTTGTTGGTTACTAATAAGAGGCTTTGCCCGTGTGGTTGGCTTGAGTGCACCCGGGTGTTCGCCTTTCCGCACCCACACTTGTTTCACTTGCTGGGACATTTTGCTGCGCAGGTACTTTGGATCCCCGACATAGGTAGTACTCTGCTTCTTCTGCCTTTGATCCACCTTTGGTTGTTGCCTCCTTCTGGCCTTTGGAAAAGAAGGGAGTTCCTTTGCATCCCTGACTCCTTTTTTGCGAATATCATTCCTCTGCAACACATAGTTTTGGACAAGAACAACATGGTCATCTTCATGTGTATTCCTGGAAGGACCAGGAGTTTGTGCCTTTCCTAGTTCCTTGAGTGCTCCATTCTCTAACTCTACTGTAATTCGACTATGATTGACCCAAACCTGAAGAAGTCCACTTCTTAAGTTTAAGTTGACTGCTTGGTCATAGATCCAATCTTGACCCAAGACAAGAGGTTCAGTGAGATCCTCGTCTTGACACACTAGCACTTTAACTGTTATAGCCTCATCATGAATATAGAGGGGAAGTTCCACCTCGCCCATGCAAGGGGTTTCCACGCCTCCCAATCCTATGAGATACGCTTCCACAGGATTGACAGTTAACTGCAACTCTTGACAGTAAGACAATTTAACAGCACTAGTGGCTGCACCTGAGTCAATCAAGGCTCTTACGGTTCTTGCACTCTTTCCTTGTCCTATATCTAGGGTTATGAAAGGACGTCGATCAATTATCCTATGGGAACTTGTTCCTGCGACTTCACACATGGCCATATGTAGCTCAGTGATGAGTAGCACCTCCTTTAATGTCAATCCGGGAAGACGTGAGGATGGTATGAAGACCTCGAGCAAGTGGCGGCACAAGTGCGTGAGTGAGAAGCACACAAGCATGCACACACATACACACACACGCGCACACACGGCAAGACAAAGAGAGAGAATCAATGGAGTGCTTTAGATTACTTTCACAAGCTCTTCCAAGTTCGTTTCAATTACAATCTAACCCAAAAATGAGCTCTCTAGCTCTTTTTATAGTTTTTGACTAGCTTTGGCCCTGTCCAGACCTAGTGTCCGGCCTAGTTAAAAATTAGGTTCCAGGGCTTATTTGAGGGCTCAAACGAAGTCTAAAAATTATGAAATTTGGTACGATGGTACTTCTAATACTCCTCAAGCTCGAGGACTCCTCGGCTTGCACAAAATGGAGTCTATTCTACCAAAAACGGGATTTACAATGTTTGTGTAGTGATTAAAATCACTTGAGTTGTACATAACCCATGGGAAAAAATGATCTGACCTTGTTGCCGTATCGTGCATGATTCCTCTGTTGCTTTGTGTGCCAACACTCCCCCCTTCCTAGCGTCTGTCGCCCCTGACAGACCTTTGTTCTCGCGGGTGGTCGATGTAATATTGGATGACATTGGTGGCCAGTTCATGTTCTCCTATCCTTAAGCCTCTTGCTAGATCGGCTTCCAATGCCTCCCAATTTATTGCACCGGGGGTCTCGGGTTGCGGGGTGGTGTAGTACTCTGAATACATTGCTTGTTCACAAGCAAACAGTTGAAGCAGATGTGTCGGCTTTGGTGCGAAAATCTCCGAGTGATACTCCCAGAAACCTGATCTGAACATTTCTTCGAAGGTCTGTTTGTAGCAGGCGGGGAGGTATTTGATGCGCGCATGCCAAGCGTAAGCCACACGGATACTGGGGGTGGTGCTCATGTCATACACCAGGTCGTAATTTCCATTGCTAAACCCCGGAAGACGTACCTGTGGTGCGGCTGCATTTCTAAAGGTCTTCAGCACTACTTGCATCATATCTAAGATTGTAAGCATCATTTGCGCTGCTACATTTGGCATGGGCTTCAAGCGCGGCATCCAGTGGCGAATGGTCCCCATCATATATGCTACCGATGGTGGTCCTTGTGGTGGCGCGATGTACGGGTAGTTCAGCCATTCCTTGCATTGCGCATTGTTCTGTACCTTGATATTAAATGCCTTCCACGACCTGCGTCGGGGGACTGGACCGTAGCATGGGTTGTACAGGAGGTGCAACGGCGCGTTGTTCCATGTGCGTAGCATTTCTGGATAGGTCTCTAAAAGTTTCTGCCGCCATGTTGGTTGACGAATCTTGCCTTTTCGCACCTCTGGAGGAAGGTCTTCGGGTTGAAATTGGGTCGCAAAAGTAGGAATCTGACCCGTGACTTTTTGTATTTCTGCATTATAATCAGCCAAGATGATATAATATGGCCTGTACTGGAGTTCCGATGAGAGAATCAGGCGTCTCGATGACAAGTTCTTGAAGTAAGCTGATTGTAACACAGTCTCCTCTATGACCCTCATGGCCTGATTTTGCACTACGGTACGCTCTTCGTGCGAACTCCCGATTTCCTCCACTTGTCGTAACCATGGCGGCCGTGGTGCCTCGAACGTGTCCTGCGCTTCTTCTGTTTGTTGGCCTCCTGGGAATGGTTGCGGATCATATTCTTCATCAAACGTTTGTTCCACAGGAATTTGCACAACTTCTTCGTCCGTGGGAGCCTCCGGAGGGGAAGATGGTCTCTCATATTGTAGTAGGCGTGTTTGCAATTCAGTTACCTGTTTCTGGAGATCTTTTATGGCCTCTGCGTCTGAGAGAAGCGAAGCCGCAGAGGGGGTGGTTGGGGTGGCAGCTGTTGGTCCTTGTTGGTGTTCCTGCTTCAGTTGTCCTAGCTCCTCCGATAGCTTATCATGTGCTTCGAGCAGCATGGCATAATCTTCCAATATAATCTTGATATTATCGGGGGTCACTGCTTGAAACTTGGATGGGCTGATGGGTGCCCCCGGTGTGCTCTCAATAGCTGCCTCCAGGTTCTCTTGATTTTGTATTTGCAGACGTCTGTTCTCTTCCTGAGCAGCCGCAAGATGGCGTTTAAGTAGTGCCATATTTCGCTGAAGTTTTGAGTTGCATTCCAGCTGTGTCCGTAGGTGACCTTCTACCACCTGCACTGCTTCCTGATCTACGTTTTGTAGCTGTACCTTCAATATATTGTGGGCTTCTTGGAGGGTGTGGAACTGTGTGTGGAGGCGAGTGTTCTCCTCTTCTAGTGCCGCAAGGCGGTGCTGTAGTGTCGCTGAGTGCTCTTGCAGGCGTTCGTTTTGTTGCTGGAGCTGAATGTAATCTGTTCTTAAATTTGATATACAAGCCAACATGGTGTCCAATGCATTTCCTATAGATGAGTGGGGGGTGTTTACCGTGGAAGATGCATGGGAAGGGAATTGGGGAAGGGAGACAGTGAATGATGTGTCTATGAAAGTTGTGTGTGTGGGTGAAATTGGTGGAGGGGGAATGGGAGGAGGTGAAACCGTGGGTGGAGGTGTCGTGGGTGGTGAAATGTCCATACCTTCAGGAGTGGGTGTTAGTGTGGGGCCTGCCATATACATTGGTATGGTAGGTGGTGTGTGTGTGGAAGTGGTGAATAGATGTGACGTGGGGTGGGGAGCTGAAGAGGCAGGGAATGGTTGAGAGCCTGGTTGAAAAGCTCTAGCAAAAATGTCCTGGAGGGATTGTAGAAATGGAGAAAGGGATATCGGGGGTTGGGGTCGTAAATTTGAGAAGGGTGAAAAGGGTTGCGTGGTAGTAGGGAAGCCCATGAATGTGGATCTGGGGTCAGGGTGGCCCGTGGCTGAAGGCATTGGGGATGGTTGTCCTAGGGCAGGCTCGGGAAGGGTTTCAGTGGGTTGTGTGGTGATGGGGTTTGCGTCAAAGATCGGGTTATCAGTGGTGGAGAATAGGGTGGCACTAGAGATGGGAGTACGAAAGATGAAGGTTGGGTCAGTGGGTTGAGTGGTCGATGGGATTTCCACTGTCTCTGTTCTAGGAGGTGATGGTGGGGGAGTAGGTGGTAGTGGTTCGGTGGACTCCTCATGGGTGGCGGGGTGCTGTTGACTAGCTGTTTGGGAGGTTGGTGTAGTAGTTGGCTCTTCTGCAACTGTAACGGGAATTTGGATATTTTTACCTGAGCGAGGTTGTGTCTGGAACCTTCGTGGGTCATATTGAACTGAAGGCCTCTGAATGGCAGTGCGCACAGCTTCTACAACTCCATATGTTTCTGCCATCAATAAGAGACCTTCCCTGTACTCTGAGTCAATTCCCGCTTCTTCCAACAACTGAGTCATAAGTACTCTGCTGCTCTGTTCTGTGAGTAACTGCTGCGATCGCACTCTTTCCATAATCTGATACAGCCTTCGGAGTTCTGCTGTATATGCTGGGGCTTCAGTGGTCTCTTCTTCATATGCTTCTTCTTCTTCCGGGTGCCCGTGTTGTTGGCTTTGCTGAGCGTCACTCCAATGGACATGTCTACCGTCTGTAGACTTTCTTCTTCTTCGTGAGGATGTGCCCTGCTCCTCTGCCTCTGAATAAAACTCCACATCAGAGAATTGTGTGCTTTGTAGGAATGCTTCGAAATCCTGGGGGTCCAGTCCTTCAGCCTCTCTAGTGGCAGCAAATTCGAATTCAGGTGTAACCGGAGGAGCCGATGGGGTAGGTTGTGTCGTAGTGTCAGATTCCGACCTGGGTATCCTAATGGTAAAGGGAGGTACAGTGCCCTCTCTTAATGGTGATGCCTCAGGAGTAGTCAGGACTTCCCGTGTCTGGACGCAAGGGATCCCGCCCCTCATGCGCTTGGACTGATGTGTGGATGTCTTGAGCCTTTTAAACATTTGTAATTGTGCCCAAGTTAAGGCACGCTCAATGGGGACATCATATGCCAAGCATCGGTAAATGATGCGTGTGAGTGCACAGCATCCGTTCACCACTAATTTCCTAGAAGCCCGTTTGTTCGCTTCATACAACTGATCTATAATCCACACTGGTAGCTTAATAGGTAACGCACCTGCTTCCGCCAAGTAGAGAGCAAACCAGATCTTCTTGTGTGGTTGCGTGAATCGGTCTTGACCGGGGAAGGCGAAATGTTGCATGCACATTCGGAGAGGGATGGACACATTTGGGGTGAGTGCTGCCATGTCTTTCAGCTTCACTAGTTTCCTGTCCTTCATGTTGGTGGGAACAAGAGCATCCTTTTCTGAGGGCACATGCGTGCCATGCATATTTAAAGCGTCGCTTACCAGCTCCACAGTAAGTTCAAACCTCTTCAACTCGTTGTTGCCCAGCAATGAGGGGAGAACAAATGATCCGGGTTGGTCCTTATCTTCATTAGCTTGTAATGTGGAGACCAAATAGTAACATCGGAGGAGATCGGGTTTAGGTAGTGGGGCTTCAAAATATTCCGCCAATCCTGCTCGTTGCCATATGGTCTGTAGATCTTCGGTGTTCTGTAAAGTCTCGAACTCCTTGGAGAAAAATTGGAATCGCACCCATGATCTGTCATACTCGCATTTAGACTCCCAGATATACTTGGCCTCACCTAATGGACCGGGCATGCCATTGAACCAATGAGAATTGGCATGAACTCTTTCCGTGATGCCTGTAGGTGGATCTGGCACCGGGAGTTGCTGAAGGTGTAGCATCTCCACTGGTCGTTCCGTCGGGGGCACATCCACGGGTATACTATCCACATCAATTCCCGCAGTAAGTATTCCCACTTGTGAGCCCGAACCTGTCGCTTCTGCCATTTTACTGCTTGTCTTCTGATTCTGTGAGAATATAGAAGCATGTGTTAACATCGTAATGGACAGAATAAATCCGTTGCTGTCCCCGTTACAACATTAACATGAGGCAGGTGATGAGTTAGTGGTTAGTAAGTGCACGAAGACAGTGAGTGTAGTTAACGTTTGTGTATTCCTAGGAGACTAATGCCGTTAGTAAGTGGGGTGAATTTACAAATCGGGGTCGGGGGGTTTATTACAGGTCTTAGACTGCCAAATGCAGTGGATGGGCTTTGCTTTCGGTTTCGTAGGGACTCTAGAGAGCTGTGTCGGTGTCGCCGTTTGGGAATGGGGCCTTTTAGGGACCCACTTATAAGTGATTTTATGCATGCTCATGGGTCTTGGTGTGTTCCTAAGTGTTGAGCACGAGGGAATTCTGGTTGTACTCGTAGAAGGGTTATGCTGCATAGGTTGTGGCCTTGGCGTAACTACTTGTGCCCTCAAGCAAGCCTTAGGCACCCAAATTTTTCTAGATTGTGGGCTTGCCTTCATCGACTTCTTGGGCACCCAAATAGATTTTACTTTAGCAGAAGAATTTCTGAAAGACTTCTTATTAGCGTCGTGTTGTTGGTTACTAATAAGAGGCTTTGCCCGCGTAGTTGACGGTGGTGCACCCGGTCGTTCGCCTTTCCGCACCCACACCTGGATTATTTTCTGGGACATTCTGCTGCGCAGGTATTTTTGATCTCGGACATAGGTAGTCCTCTGCTTCTTCTGCTTGTGATCCGCCTTTGGTTGCTGCCTCCTTCGGGCCTTTGGAAAAGAAGGGAGACCCGTTGCATCCCTGACTCCTTTTTTGCAAATGTCATTCCTCTGCAACACAGGGTTTTGAACAAGAACAGCATGGTCATCTTTATGTGTACCCCTGGAAGGACCAGGAGTCTGTGCCTTTCCTAGTTCCTTGAGTGCTCCATTGTCTAATTCTACTGTAACTCGACTATGACTGACCCAAACCTGGAGAAGTCCACTTCTTAGGTTTAGATTGACTGCTCGGTCATAGATCCAATCCTGACCCAAGACGAGAGGTTCAGTGAGATCCTCATCTTGACACACTAGTACTTTAACGGTCATTGCCTCATCGTGAATGTAGAGGGGAAGTTCCACCTCGCCCATGCAAGGGGTTTCCACGCCTCCCAATCCTATGAGATATGCTTCCACAGGATTGACAGTTAACTGCAACTCTTGACAGTAAGACAATTTAACAGCGCTAGTGGCGGCACCTGAGTCAATCAAGGCTCTTACGGTCCTTGCACTCTGTCCTTGTCCTATATCTATGGTTATGAAAGGACGTCTATCAATTATTCTACTCGAGCTTGTTCCTGCAACTTCACACATGGCCATGGGATATCCTTGATCTGCATGGTCAACTGTTGTAGTCATATCTCGGCCTTGTCTGCGTAACTTCATCCTTCTGATGCGTTCTAAAGCCTCTGCTTGAGCCTCTTCTCGAATGCGCTTTTCTTCCTCTTTGCGTTTCTTAGCAGTGTTGAGTCGGCTGAGCATTTCCTCTGTGAGGGGTTCCTGATACAACTTGACTCTGCAACCGCTAATATAGTTTGGGAGAACGTCACCCTCTAACGTGGCTAGTTGTACTGCTCCGCTCATGGAGATCCTATTGATGATCATAGGTCCGTAGCCTCTCTTTTCTAGCTTCCTGGCGTGTTGTTTTAGTGTATAAACTAAAACTAAATCTCCTGCTTTCAAGCCCTTATCCTTCACATGGGCATCGAAATATGCCTTCTGTCTCTTCTTGGCTGCATATATTCCTGCAGCGGCTCTCAGTCTTGTTTCCCCTAATCGTTCAAGGTCAAAGATCCTAGAGGAGAGCTCATGACCTGTCCATTCGTGCTCTTGTGCTACTTTCAATGTAGGGATCAAGAAGTCCAAAGGTAACACAGCGTTTTGACCGAATACCATCTGAAAGGGGGTGGCTTGGAGTACCGTTTTGTAGGCAACTCGATATGCCCAAACAGCATGGTGTAGCTGTTTGTCCCAATCAGAGCGTTTAGTGTTCACTAATTTCGTCAGTACATTGCATAAAATCTTATTAGTGCTCTCAGCTTGTCCATTAGCTTGAGGGTGATAAGGGGCAGACTTCTTGTGTATTACCAAGAATTCTTGGAGTAGATTTTCAATCACTTCGTTCAAGAAATGAGTGCCTCTATCACTTACAAGCTCTATGGGTAGCCCATATCTCGTGAATACATTCTCAAACAAGAATTTGGCAGTTGTTTGAGCATCGTTCTTGGTTGTAGCTTTTACCTCTACCCACTTGGTGAGATAATCTGTTGCCACAATGATGTATTCCGCATGAGAACCCTTAGCTGGGGGATTAATAGGACCTACGAAGTCTATTCCCCACTTAGAGAATGCACGTCCACCCATCATAGGTTTCAGTGGCATCTCATCTTTGCGTATAGGATACTGAGTTCTCTGGCAGACATCACACCGTTTCACATAGGTATGTGCATCCATGTGAAGGGTAGGCCACCAGAAGCCCGCAAATAGTATTGCCTTGATTACCCGATCTGGTCCAAAGTGTCCTCCTGCTACACCTTGGTGAGCAGTTTCTAAGATCTTAAGATACTCACTTTCATGGACACACAGTCTCAGGTAACCATCCTTACCGCGTTTGTATAGATTATCACCAAGGAGTGAGTAATCCAAGGCTTCTTGTTCTAAACTCCTTTTCCTAGCCAGAGTCATGTCTCGAGGGAATGTGTTTGTCCTCAGGAATGATACTAGTGGTTCGCTCCAATCTGGCACAATGGATACTTGATAAAGAGTGGCATGTTCTACTGGTGGTTTAGTGCAACAGATTGGGCATTCCTTGCACAACTTTTGGACATCCGCTTCCATAGTTGGCCAATGCACTCCGAATCTCTTTAGAGTCTGCAAAGTTCTTTGCTTTGAATGGTGTTGCTCTAACGCACCTACATGTGCTAATTGCAACCATTTAGCGTACTCATCCTCTTCTACGCAACAAGCCAAGATCCCTTGATCTGTGTGCTTGTACATGCTTCCTGCCATGATATGGTACTTTTGGGCTTTTACGATCTCTCTATTCCGTGTGTTCACCACTGGATGATTAGGTCCGTATGTCAATACTGGTACTAGTGGCTTGGCCCACTGCGGCACCACTTCCAACTTAAACAAGTAAGCATCAGGAAGGTCATCTGACACTCCTTGTGGGGCTTCTCCCGATGTGAGCCTAGAGAGATGGTCTGCTCGTAAGTGAGTCCTACCTTTCCTTACCACAACCTCGAAGTCGTATTCCATTAGTAAGAGAAACCATCTTACTAATCTTCCTGTATTGCATGGCTTGTTTACAAGATATAACAATGCCTGATGATCAGTAAAAAATTTAAACTTATTTGCAAGCAAATAGTGTCTAAATTTCTTGACTGCATATACCATGCCTAATCCTTCGCGCTCTGTAGTGGTGTAATTCCGTTCAGCCGCATTCAATTGTCTACTGGCATAGGCAATTGGAAGATCCATATTACCTTCACCAGTAGGTTGTGCGAGCACACATCCAATAGCATAATTGGATGCATCAACATGAACATGGAATGGCTTATTCCAATCTGGTGTGGTCAAGATTGGTGCTGAACATAATCTTCGTTTAAGCTCTTGGAAGGAATTCTCACATTCATCCGTCCACTCAAAGTTTGTCAGAAGTCCGTACATGGGCTTTGCAATGATAGCATACATGTGTATAAATCGTCGATAATAACCACAATGCCCCATGAAAGCTTGTACTTCCTTGACATTCTTTGGCCTAGGTAGCTCTGCTATGGCTCTCACTTTCTCTTCGTCAGTAGATATGCCATTCTTTGACACTATGTGTCCTAGAATCTTACCTTGCCTGACCATAAAAACGCACTTTTCTGGGTTCAGGCAGACTTGATATTCTCTACATTTGTCAAAGATTTGTCTGAGTTCAGGAATATGAGTTTGTCTAACATTGGAATGAGCACAAAGATCATCAACATAGACTTCTAAACTCTTCCTCAGGAACTCCTTAAACACATGGCACATCAGCCTCTGGAAGGTGGCTGGTGCATTGGTAAGCCCAAATGGCATTACTCTAAAAGCAAAAATGCCCCATTCTGTGGCAAAGGTTGTCTTATGCTGATCCTCTGGAGCTATGGCTACTTGATTGTAGCCCGAAAATCCATCGAGGAAGCTGTACACTTCCTTGCCTGCCACTCTTTCTAAGAGATGTTCTGTGATGGGAAGCGGATAGTTATCTCGAATCATGGCGGCATTAACCTTTTTCAAGTTAATGCACACACGCAGCTTGCCATTCTTCTTGGGCACCACTACGATGGGGGATACCCATTCAGTGTGCTCAATTTCATAGATAAATCCAGCTTCGAACAGTCTATCTATCTCCTCCTTGATCTTAGCAGCGTAATTATCATTATATGTATAAGGCTTTTGCTTCGAGGGTTTAGCATCTGAGGTCATGGGAATAGTGTGTGAGCATATGTCTGGGTCAACCCCTTTCAAATCCTTGTAACTCCAAGCGAATACATCTCTGTATTCTCTTAGCAAGGCAATCAATTCATGCTCTTCTTCTTCTGTCAGGTCATGGCCTATATACGTGCATCTCTCCTCTCCTTCTTCTATGGCCACTACTATTTTCTTTGTGGTTTCTTTGTTATCATAGGCCTCTCCTGATTGTGCCTCTCGTTTAGGCATTCTTATCATGACTCTCCTGTCATCTATCTCATACTTCTTAAAATTTTCGGGGACCTCGAACAAAGATTCTTCCTCTTCTGGTGAGGCTTCTCTCTGCTTTCGTTTCTTTCCTTCTTCCTTCGGGGTCACATGTGTTGCTAATCTTACATTAGTTGCAACCTCTCCATGCCTCTGGGGTTGAAATTCTACTCCATGGAAGTATTCTTCATCTGATGCAAATGGTGGGTCCATAATGATTGACTCTAGATCGGAGTCACTTGCATCCTCAAATGCATCAGGGCTAGGTTCGCATTCTTCTAGAACTGCCTCTCCCATGATTGGCTCTATGGAGAAGACTGAAATGTCATAGCCATCCTCATCACAGTGAGGTGTCCATTGTTCTTCATTGATGGCTACATCCATTGTTGCTAGAATTTCTGCCCAACCGTGAGGTTCAAATTCTTCGTCTGGAAAAACTACAGGTGCATAGGCTGGGTCTTGGATTGATCTATGGGTTTCTTTCGCACCTACCTCTCTGGCTTTCTCTCTCTTCTCTTCTTCTACTGCTACCTTGCACATCCATAAGTGGGTGTCTTCATGCATCCATGAGGATCCAGACCCTATGGAATGCACCGATTCTGTATCATCTTTGGCTCTATGGATGGGATTCCACTGGATAGGAGGGATATCTCTATGAGAGTAATCCTTGAGATTAACTTTGGTTGTAACACCCAAGTGCTGCAGGTACAAAGAATTGGTTCCCCAATCCTGTACCACTTGCAACTGTCGCATGAATGGTCTTCCCAAAATCATCTCATAGGCATGATTTTTGCTGAAGTCACATATAGCAAAACTATGCTCAAACTCGACACCACAAGTGTTGAGAGTTATTCCTTCTAGCAATCCTAAGGGTCTCTCTATGTGACCATCGGCCATTTGCAATTTCATCCTCGTTGGCCTGAGTGCTGGCTTGCCCCAACGCTTCCATAAGGAGGTGGTGGCAATTGCAACTCCTGCACCTGAGTCCAAAATCGCCTTGGTGGTGTATTCCTGATAGGTGATGGGAAGATAGGTGTTCCCTTCTTCACCTTCACACATATCTCCTATCTTATCCAAGGGAATTTCTGGCACTGTCCTATGGGATCCTACCTGGGAACGAGATTTTGCTATCTCTGGTACTTGTTTGGCTACATGTTTCCATAATTCAGGTCTAACCTTGAGTAGCTCTTCTAACTTGAGATTACACTGCACGTTAGTGTTCTTCACTACCTCTGTGTTCCTAGGAATGATTGAGTCGTCGTTCCTTACCATGACTGTGGGTGCTCTCATACATGTGGACTTTGCTTCCCATGGACCAGTGAAGTGGGGGAGCTCCTGTATGGAATTAGACTCAAAGTCCAATCTCTCATGAGACTGAGTACTCTCATGTTCCCCGTAGATAGATGGGATGTCTTGTGGGAATTGGTCGTGTGCATCATTCACAAGTTCAAAGGGAGGGGCGACTTCACTTTCGTTATCCCATTTGTCTTCTTGAATCTCTCGTAGGAAGTCTGGTGCAAACCGATTCATAGAAGAAGAAGTGTCTGGCTCCGTGGAATTGGGCACATAAGCAACCTGGGAAGGAGGGCTTATTCTATCGTTGGCTCTCTCCTCGTTCTCACGGATGGCTGGAGCGCAAGCTCCCTGGGGAGGGTTACTCATTCTATTACCTTTCCGAACAGGCTCATACGTTCCCTGAGAAGGAATGTAAGCAACCTGTGGAGGTACATGAGCTTTCGCGGGAGGCTCATCTGCCTTTTGGGGGGGAAAATAAGCTTCTTGAGGAGGCACATGGGCTTCCTGAAGAGGCTGGCTTATCCGTTCTCTTGCCCTTTCCTTTCTTTGAGGGGTAGGTTCCTTTTCTGACTGTGCAATTAGACTCTCTATTTCTTCTAAGGGGAGGAAGTTGTCTGGTTTAGTGGAATTGGCCGCATAAACTTCCGGAGGGTAATGGTTCATGTTTTTGCTTGATTTCTCTCCCTCTTGATTTTTTCCGTCCTTGGCAGATCTTGCAATTATTCTCTCTAACTTTTCTAGGAATCCATCCAAGTGTAATTGCGTTTTGGCTGAGCCCGAGTAATTGAAAAGGCGACTGGCTTCAAACATAGTCTGCGCCAATGCGACCATTTTCGCGCACAGTTTGGTTCTTTCTATCTCTAGGTCAGCTCTAGGATAGCACTTGTCATGATCCGTAACGTTTGGCCCTTCTTGGATTCTGGCCTGATATGCTTTAAGCATCATGTCTATGTCTTCAGGAGTGGGATCAGCTAATACCGATCCTGTTTGGGGTGGTGGGTGGGTTACGTGGGGTGTCTTAGAGGGTGGAGGGGTGGAGAGTGATGGGGATGGTACCGGTGGGAATGTGTGAGAGTGCGGTTGAGATGTGATCTCTATGATTTTAGCCTTGGTTTCTTGTAGACTTTCCTCAAGTTCACTCATCTTCTTTGCCCATTGCCTTTTCTTGCGTTCGCGCCTATCCCTCCAAGCTCTTGTTCTCTTTTTATTTTGGCTCTCAGTATCGCTAGTGTCTGGGCTCTTTTCCTTGCCTACCCCTTGGTTTTGCTTCACTGCTTGAGCTCTCGTGACTAATGTACGGGTGCAGTGGAAGTAACACTTCCGCTGGAATCTACCACTAACTCAATAACATTGATGGGCGTGATTTTTGGCATATTACTGGGGTTCTTTGGGCAATCTCGTAAGAGATGCTCTTTTCCACAATCTTGGCAGAAGCCTTGGATCGTCACTGACGGGGGTTGTGTAGGTGGAGGCAAGGGACAATCACGAATGAGGTGATCTCCTTGGCATCTGTAGCACGGTCCTCTTGGGAATGGAGGTCTTACCTGCCTAGATTGAGGCCTAGGGTTGGGGTTTGCATACATGACGTTCGTGTAATCTGACTCCCAACTAGGTTCGTTTGTCTCTTCGCTATAATAGGACTCACCATGCTCAGGAGACTGCATGTAGTAGGCCTGGGGGCTATCAACATGTGTAGAGTCAAAGCTATGGTCACTCGGGTCACTTTCAGAAAGCAAGGATGTTACAGGGACTATAGCTCTATTCAAGTTCTCTTCTGCAGCAGTATACTTTACCGGAATCACATTAGCTGGGGCTGGGGGTTGTTGTGCTAGCACAGGCTGAGGCCTTTGTTGGTTTTGATATTGAGGTTGGAAATTTTGTTGTGGCCTGCCATATGGTTGTGGAGGGTACTGGTTCTGGTATCTACCTTGTTGGTAGGGCTGAGTGTAGGGTTGCCTAACCGCCTGCTTGTTGTATGGGCAATCTTGTGCGGTGTGGTTGGTGTATCTCCGTTCTATGGTGCAGTACTGGCTACTAGGGTTTACTTGGGGTTGAGCCATAATGGGACAGACGTTCGCCATATGGTCACCACCGCATGTATAGCACCTTTTTATAGGAGCAAACCTTGGAATTTGTTTGCTAGTTACTCCTAATTTCTGGGCCACTTTCTCTGCGAGTTCCTCAATTGATGTGGATTGTGTGGAAGAGTGACTAGATGCACCATCTGAATCTTTGTAGATTTTGGAAAGCTCTAGTTCTTCTCCTAGGTTATCTTCAATGTCAATGCACATGCGTACACACTCTTCTATAGTCCTGGGGTCTTTCAGATACACATAGGATCTCAATTTCGTACTCAGCAATCCATCAAGAAATAAGGCTACTTGTTTAGCAGATGTGGGTAGCTCCGAAATAGGGCACCTTTCAAGATATTGTCTAAATCTTCTTCCGGCCAATCTGACAGTCTCTTGGGGGGTCTGTTTGAAGCTGTGAATCAATGAGGATGTATTGTGTCTTATGCCACTCTTAGAGAACTCTACGATGAAAGCCTCTAGGAGTTGGTCTATGCTCCTGAACTGGCGTTCATCTAATGGCTGAAACCACGTAAGTGCTGTGTTCCTAAGGGTTAGACCGAAGGCATTGTACTGCGTGAACAGATCCTCCACTTGTTCAGCTCTCAAGACTTGCTTGAACTCCGCCACATGATCATAGGGATCTCCTGTGCCATCAAAGTAGTTCTTCATGGACTTAACTAGCTGGGTGGGTCTCAGAGTTCTTGTGTGCTCTCTAGGTCTCGGCAGAGGGAATCCCTCTACGTTTCTTTGGTTCCTGTGGGCTCTATGCACCTCAGGTTCTACCCTATTCGCCTCCGTTCTCGTTCTTTCTCTGCCCACTGGATTGGCAAAACTTACTTCTGGTCTATCTTTACTTCTGTCTCTTTGCATACCATGAGCCTGGGACGTTCCAGCTCCAGGATGTCCATAGGATACATTTGATCTTGGTTGGGGGAAAATGAATTCACCCTTCCAAGTGTAAGCGTGCCTATCGTTTTCTGTCACCACAAAGATCCTCTCCGAAGTGTGGTCTAAGTAGGTCACTCTACCTGGGCTATCTGGATCCTTAAACTCATAGATCATGATTGTTCCTATATCAGTTGGGTGATCCGGTTTATACCTCCAAAAGGCTTCGTCCGTTTCTCGATTGAGAAGCAAATCTATGCACTTGTTATCTTGGGGGACCCACTCAGGCGTGATAATCCTAGTGAGGACTGATTTACCTCGAGGGGTTCTAGGTTCCACTCCCATGTTTCCTTGTTCCAAGTCACCTAAGTCCGCTTCTGAAATTACATTCCCAAATTCATCTGTCCTATCTGGATGACTGGTGACTACGTATATGGTTCCTTCCTTGTCCAGGTATGCACCGTTTTCAAACTTGACAGCTGGGTGCTCTAGTCCTATGGATTGGTCAGGGTTTTTAATCTGGACCACAGATCTTCCTAGGCCGTCCTCATAGATGCTCGCACCTAATCGGTTGGTCCTAAGGTATTCCAACTGTGTTTTGTAAGGACCTTCCACCCTATACAAGTAAGGCACACCTGAACTTCCCGTAGGCCTGTCCATGCCTTGAGACATTCCTGACTCACTGGTATCCGAGCTAGGGTAATGAGAGTGGTGACTCAACTGCTGGGCCCAAGACCTTGCAGTATGATTGACACTAGCCTCTGAAGACCTAAGGCTTTGTCTCTCTCTTGCTAGGTGTCGTCCTTATCTAAGGTTCATATGCTTAACTGATTAGCCCAATTTTTTCCAGAGTACAACCTCGTTGCCGATCAATTGGTACCAGTCACTTGATTCTTTTTAGTTATTCCTTGTGTTTAAAGTCTTATCTGTCATTACGTGGTCAGGAATACTTAAATGTTCTTCGTACTTTCAGGTTGATCGTTCCACGTTAGGTTCTTTCCTTTACGTTGTCGACAGTACAGAGATTAAGTTTTTAGCTTGAACTTGAGTGTTTAGGTAGTCTTCAACTTGATAGTGGCCTATCGTCGCCCTGACTTACTCCTACTTCTAATCGTTCTTAGCCTAAGCTAGGAATTGACGAAGAGGAGTTGGGAATATTCCGACCTTTCTTGCCGAACCTTGCTCTTTAGTGCTCGAGAAGTTGATTCTCAAGCGTGCGCCACACCCTTGCTTGGATACTCTCACTTGCTTCTCAATAGGCCTGCATAAATCCCAAGATTAGCTCCAAGTAGACCTTTCAATTGACAGACAATTTATTTCAGACACTTTTTTAATGACCCTTGTTCCCCCTTTTTTATTGCTAAAATTTTCCTCTAGAGCTCCCTTGGTGTTTCTACCCTTCTGTGTGTCAACTTCCAAATATCCTATCTGAAAATCAACGCGTTATTCTTATAAAAAACAGTTGAGGGCGTGTAGTATATGTCACGAGCTTTCCGACAAGCTCTAGAGCTCCGAAAATGGATTTCGTATGAAAAAGTTATGACCGTTCAGGGTTTAGGGGGTTAACTAGACAAACAGATCCTTTCGGGGGTTTTAATGCATTTTCTAAGGCCTTCGTAAGTATATGAGTACATGAAAGTGCAAATATGCCCAAAATTTAGCCTAAATTTCCAAAAATTCACTCCTTAATTTTTTGCCGAAAATGCCTGTCTATCGCGATAGACGGTGTCTGTCGCGATAGACACAATCTATCGTGGGGGCTGTCTGTCGCGATAGACGGTGTCTGTCGCGATAGACGGTATCTGTCGCGGATTTCTGTCTGTCGCGATAGACGGTGTCTGTCGCGATAGACGGTATCTGTCGCGGATTTCTGTCTGTCGCGATAGACGGTGTCTGTCGCGATAGACGGTATCTGTCGCGGATTTCTGTCTGTCGCGATAGACGGTGTCTGTCGCGGATTTCTGTCTGTCACGATAGACGGTGTCTGTCGCGATAGACGGTATCTGTCGCGGATTTCTGTCTGTCGCGATAGACGGTATCTGTCGCGGATTTCTGTCTGTCGCGATAGACGGTGTCTGTCGCGATAGACGCTATCTGTCGCGATAGACAGAGAAAACGCAAATTTTTGAAAAACTTTTAGTGATCTAGAGTGCCCTCAAGGTGTAGGTTACAGTGCTAATCATGCATTCACAAAATGTTAAGATTTTCTGTCTGTCGCGATAGACAGAGATTGTCGCCCCGGGACCTGTGCAGAGCCTGTCGTACCTGCGCACACTGCTGGGGATGATGATACAGCAAAAACCTGCAAAATAGCTCAGAAAACATGCAAAAACAGCACATACAAGTTCGCTCTCTCGCTCTCTCTCACAAGTGAAATGAGGGAAATGAGGTGGAGATGGGAATATAGTAAAAAAAAAAACTGAATTTTTCGCGATGATGGAGATGGAGGTGGAAGATGGTGGTGATGATGATGGTGATGAAAATGGTGAAGAAAGTAAAAGAAAATCGATGAGAGTGAAGAAAATACCTACAACTCCAACGCGTCAACTCTACGTCTTACCATCACACGCTCGTCCTCAAAGCTCGATCCCCGGCAACGGCGCCAAAATTTGGTGTAGCTGAGTGATGAGTAGCACCTCCTTTAATGTCAATCCGGGAAGACGTGAGGATGGTATGAAGACCTCGAGCAAGTGGCGGCACAAGTGCGTGAGTGAGAAGCACACAAGCATGCACACACATACACACACACGCGCACACACGGCAAGACAAAGAGAGAGAATCAATGGAGTGCTTTAGATTACTTTCACAAGCTCTTCCAAGTTCGTTTCAATTACAATCTAACCCAAAAATGAGCTCTCTAGCTCTTTTTATAGTTTTTGACTAGCTTTGGCCCTGTCCAGACCTAGTGTCCGGCCTAGTTAAAAATTAGGTTCCAGGGCTTATTTGAGGGCTCAAACGAAGTCTAAAAATTATGAAATTTGGTACGATGGTACTTCTAATACTCCTCAAGCTCGAGGACTCCTCGGCTTGCACAAAATGGAGTCTATTCTACCAAAAACGGGATTTACAATGTTTGTGTAGTGATTAAAATCACTTGAGTTGTACATAACCCATGGGAAAAAATGATCTGACCTTGTTGCCGTATCGTGCATGATTCCTCTGTTGCTTTGTGTGCCAACACCATAGGATATCCTTGATCTGCATAGTCATCTGTTCTAGTCTGATCTCGGCCTTGCCTTCGTAACTTCATCCTTCTCATGCGTTCTAAAGCTTCTGCTTGAGCTTCTTCTCGAACTCGCTTTTCTTCCTCTTTGCGTTTCTTAGCAGTGTTGAGTCGGCTGAGCATTTCCTCCGTGAGGGGTTCCTGATACAACTTGACTCTGCAACCGCTAATATAGTTTGGGAGAATATCACCTTCTAACGTGGCTAATTGTACTGCTCCACTCGTGGAGATCCTATTGATAATCATAGGTTCGTAGCCTCTCTTTTCTAGCTTCCTTGCGTGTTGTTTCAGTGTATAGACTAAAACTAGATCTCCTGCTTTCAAGCCCTTGTCCTTCACATGGGCATCGAAATATGCCTTCTGTCTCTTCTTGGCTGCATATATTCCTGCAGCGGCTCTCAGTCTTGTTTCCCCTAATCGTTCAAGGTCAAAGATCCTAGAGGAGAGCTCATGACCTGTCCATTCGTGCTCTTGTGCTACTTTCAACGTAGGAATCAGGAAATCCAAGGGTAGCACAGCATTTTGGCCGAATACCATCTGAAAGGGGGTGGCTTGGAGTACCGTTTTGTAGGCAACTCGGTATGCCCAAACAGCATGGTGTAGCTGTTTGTCCCAATCAGAGCGTTTAGTGTTTACTAATTTCGTCAGTACATTGCATAAGATCTTATTAGTGCTCTCAGCTTGTCCATTAGCTTGAGGGTGATAGGGGGCAGACTTCTTGTGTATTACCAAGAATTCTTGGAGTAGATTTTCAATCACTTCATTTAAGAAATGAGTGCCTCTATCACTTACAAGCTCTATAGGTAGCCCGTATCTTGTGAATACATTCTCAAACAAGAATTTGGCAGTTGTTTGAGCATCGTTCTTGGTCGTAGCCTTTACCTCTACCCACTTGGTGAGATAATCTGTTGCAACAATGATGTATTCTGCATGAGAACCTTTAGCTGGGGGATTAATAGGACCTACGAAGTCTATTCCCCACTTAGAGAATGCACGTCCACCCATCATAGGTTTCAGTGGCATCTCATCTTTGCGTATAGGATACTGAGTCCTCTGACAGACATCACACCGTTTCACATAGGTATGTGCATCCATGTGAAGCGTAGGCCACCAGAAACCCGCAAATAGTATTGCCTTGATCACCCGATCCAGTCCAAAGTGTCCTCCTGCTACACCTTGGTGAGCAGTTTCTAAGATCTTAAGATACTCACTTTCATGGACACATAGCCTCAGGTAACCATCTTTACCACGCTTATATAGATTATCACCAATGAGTAAGTAATCCAGGGCTTCTTGTTCTAAACTCCTTTTCCTCGCCAGAGTCATGTCTGACGGGAATGTTTTCGTCCTCAGGAAGGATAGTAGTGGTTCACTCCAATCTGGCACAATGGATACTTGATAAAGAGTGGCGTGTTCCACAGGTGGTTTAGTGCAACAGATTGGGCATTCCTTGCACAATTTTTGGACATCCGCTTCCATAGTCGGCCAATGCACTCCGAGTCTCTTTAGGGTCTGTAAAGTTCGTTGCTTTGAATGGTGTTGCTCTAGTGCACCTACATGTGCTAATTGCAACCATTTAGCGTACTCATCCTCTTCTACGCAACAAGCCAAGATCCCTTGATCTGTGTGCTTGTACATGCTTCCTGCCATGATGTGGTACTTTTGGGCTTTTACAACCTCTCTATTCCGTGTGTTTACCACTGGATGATTAGGCCCGTATGTCAATACCGGTACCAATGGCTTAGCCCACTGCGGCACCACTTCCAAATTAAACAAGTAAGCATCAGGAAGGTCATCTGACACTCCTTGTGGGGCTTCTCCCGATGTGAGCCTAGAGAGGTGATATGCTCTCAAGTGAGTCCTCCCTTTCCTTACCACAACCTCAAAATCATATTCCATTAGCAAGAGAAACCATCTCACTAATCTTCCTGTATTGCAAGGCTTGTTTACGAGGTATAACAATGCTTGATGATCCGTAAAAAATTTAAACTTATTTGCAAGCAAATAGTGTCTAAATTTCTTAACTGCATATACCATGCCTAAACCTTCTCTCTCCGTAGTGGTGTAATTTCGTTCAGCCGCATTCAACTGTCTACTGGCATAGGCAATTGGAAGATCCATATTACCTTCACCAGTGGGTTGTGCAAGCACACATCCAATAGCATAATTGGATGCATCCACATGAACATGGAATGGCTTATTCCAATCTGGTGTGGTCAAGATTGGTGCTGAACATAATCTTCGTTTAAGCTCCTGGAAGGAATTCTCACATTCATCCGTCCACTCAAAATTAGTCAGAAGTCCGTACATGGGCTTTGCAATGACAGCATACATGTGTATAAATCGTCGGTAATAACCACAATGCCCCATGAAAGCTTGTACTTCCTTGACATTCTTTGGCCTAGGTAGCTCTGCTATGGCTCTCACTTTTTCTTCGTCGGTAGATATGCCATTCTTTGACACTATGTGTCCTAGAATCTTGCCTTGCTTGACCATAAAAATGCACTTTTCTGGGTTCAGGCAGACTTGATATTCTCTACATTTGTCAAAGATTTGTCTGAGTTCAGGAATATGGGTCTGTCTAATGTTGGAATGAGCACAAAGATCATCAACGTAGACTTCTAAACTCTTCCTCAAGAACTCCTTAAACACATGGCACATCAGCCTCTGGAAGGTAGCTGGTGCATTGGTAAGCCCAAATGGCATTACTCTAAAAGCAAAAATACCCCATTCTGTGGCAAAGGCTGTCTTATGCTGATCCTCTGGGGCTATGGCTACTTGATTGTAGCCCGAAAATCCATCAAGGAAGCTGTACACTTCCTTGCCTACCACTCTTTCTAAGAGATGTTCTGTGATGGGAAGCGGATAGTTATCTCGAATTGTGGCTGCATTAACCTTTTTCAAGTTAATGCACACACGCAGCTTGCCATTCTTCTTGGGCACCACTACGATGGGAGATACCCATTCAGTGTGCTCAATTTCATAGATAAATCCAGCTTCAACCAATCTATCTATCTCTTCCTTGATCTTAGCAGCGTAATTATCGTTATAAGTATAGGGCTTTTGCTTAGAGGGTTTAGCATCTGAGGTCATGGGGATAGTGTGTGAGCATATATCGGGGTCAACACCTTTCAAATCCTTGTAACTCCAAGCGAATACATCTCTGTATTCTCTTAGCAAGGCTATCAACGCATGCTCTTCTTCCTCTGTTAGGTCATGGCCTATGTACGTGCATCTCTCCTCTCCTTCTTCTAGGGCCACTACTATTTTCTTGGTAGTTTCTTTGTTATCATAGGCCTCTCCTGATTGTGCCTCTCGTTTAGGCATTCTTATCATGACTCTCCTGTCATCTATCTCATACTTCTTAAAATTTTCTAGGACCTCAAACAAAGATTCTTCCTCTTCTGGTGAGGCTTCTCTCTTCTTTCGTTTCTTTCCTTCCTCCTTCGGGGTCACATGTGTTGCTAATCTTACATCATTTGTAACCTCTCCATGCCTCTGGGGTTGAAATTCTACTTCATGGAAGTATTCTTCATTTGATGCAAATGGTGGGTCCATAATGATTGACTCTAGATCGGAGTCACTTGCATCCTCAAATGCATCAGGGCTAGGTTCGCATTCTTCTAGAACTGCCTCTCCCATGATTGGCTCTATGGAGAAGACTGAAATGTCATAGCCATCCTCATCACAGTGAGGTGTCCATTGTTCTTCATTGATGGCCACGTCCATTGTTGCTAAAATTTCTGCCCAACCGTGAGGTTCAAATTCTTCGTCTGGAAAAACTACAGGTGCATAGGCTGGGTCTTGGATTGATCTATGGGTTTCTTTCGCACCTACCTCTCTGGCTTTCTCTCTCTTCTCTTCTTCTACTACTACCTTGCACATCCATAAGTGAGTGTCTTCATGCATCCATGAGGATCCAGACCCTATGGAATGCACCGATTCTGTATCATCTTTGGCTCTATGGATGGGATTCCATTGGATAGGAGGGACATCTCTATGAGAATAATCCTTGAGATTGACTTTGGTCGTAACACCCAAGTGTTGCAAATACAAGGAGTTGGTTCCCCAATCCTGTACCACTTGCAACTGTCGCATGAATGTTCTTCCCAAAATCATCTCATAGGCATGATTTTTGCTGAAGTCACATATAGCAAATGTATGCTCAAACTCGACACCACAAGTGGTGAGAGTTATTCCTTCTAGCAATCCTAGGGGTCTCTCTATGTGACCATCGGCCATCTGCAATTTCATTCTCGTTGGCCTGAGTGCCGGCTTGCCCCAACGCTTCCATAGGGAAGTGGTGGCAATTGCAACTCCTGCACCTGAGTCCAAAATTGCCTTGGTGGTGTATTCCTGGTAGGTGATGGGAAGGTAGGTGTTCCCTTCTTCACCTTCACACATATCTCCTATCTTATCCAAGGGAATTTCTGGCACTGTTCTATGGGATCCTACCTGGGAACGAGGTTTTGCTATCTCTGGTACTTGTTTGGCTACATGTTTCCATAATTCAGGTCTAACCTTGAGTAGCTCTTCTAACTTGAGGTTACACTGCACGTTAGTGTTCTTCACTACCTCTGTGTTCCTAGGTATGACTGAATCTTCGTTTCTTACCATGACTGTAGGTGCTCTCATACAGGTGGACTTTGCTTCCCATGGTCCTCTGAAGTGGGGTAACTCTTGTATGGAATTAGATTCAAAGTCCAATCTCTCGTGAGACTGAGTACTCTCATGTTCCCCGTAAATAGATGGGATGTCTTGTGGGAATTGGTCGTGTGCATCATCCACAAGTTCAAAGGAGGGGCGACTTCACTTTCGTTATCCCATTTGTCTTCTTGAATCTCTCGTAGGAAGTCTGGTGCAAACCGATTCATAGAAGAAGAAGTGTCTGGCTCCGTAGAATTAGGCGCATACGCAACCTGGGAAGGAGGGCTTATTCTATCATTGGCTCTCTCCTCGTTCTCATAGATGGCTGGAGCACAAGCTTCCTGGGGAGGGTTACTTATTCTATTACTTTTTCGAACAGGCTCATACGCTCCCTGAGAAGGAATGTAGGCAACCTGTGGAGGTATGCAAGCTTTCGAGGGAGGCTCATGTGCCTTTTGGGGGGGAAGATAAGCTTCTTGAGGAGGCACATGGGCTTCCTAAAGAGGCTTGCTTATCTGTTCTCTCGCCCTTTCCTTTCTTTGAGGGGCAGGTTCCTTTTCTGATTGTGCAATTAGCCTCACTATTCTTTCTAAGGAGGGGAAGTTGTCTGGTTTAGTGGAATTGGCCACATAAACTTCCGATGGGGGATGGTTCATGTTTTTGCTTGCTTTATCTTTTTCTTGATTTTTTTCTTCCTTAGCAGATCTTGCAATTATTCCCTCTAACTTCTCTAGGAATCCATCCAAGTGTAATTGCGTCTTGGCTGAGCCCGAGTAATTGAAAAGGCGACTGGCTTCAAACATAGTCTGAGCCAATGCGACCATTTTCGCGCACAGCTTGGTTCTTTCTATCTCTAGGTCAGCTCTGGGATAGCACTTGTCATGATCCGTGACGTTTGGCCCTTCTTGGATTCTGGCCTGATATGCTTTAAGCATCATGTCTATGTCTTCAGGAGTGGGATCAGCTAATACTGATCCTGTTTGGGGTGGTGGGTGGGTTACGTGGGGTTTCTTAGAGGGTGGAGGGATGGAGGGTGATGGGGATGGTAGCGGTGGGAATGTGTGAGAGTGCGGTTGAGATGTGATCTCTATGATTTTAGCCTTGGTTTCTCGTAGACTTTCCTCAAGTTCACTCATCTTCTTTGCCCATTGCCTTTTCATGCGTTCGCGGCTATCTCTCCAAGCTCTTGTTCTCTTTTTATTTTGGCTCTCAGTATCGCTAGCGTCTGGGCTCTTTTCCTTGCCTACCCCTTGGTTTTGCTGCACTGCTTGAGCTCTCATGACTACCTGTACGGGTGCAGTGGAAGTAACACTTCCGCTGGAATCTACCACTAACTCAATAACATTAATAGGCGTGATTTTTGGCATATTATTGGGGTTCTTTGGGCAATCTCGTAAGAGATGCTCTTTTCCACAATCTTGGCAGAAGCCTTGGAGCGTCACTGACTGGTTTTGTGTAAGTGGAGGTAAGGGGCAATCACGAATGAGGTGATCTCCTTGGCATCTGTAGCACGGTCCTCTTGGGAATGGAGGTCTTACTTGCCTAGGTTGAGGCCTAGGGTTGGGGTTTGCATACATGATGTTCGTGTAATGTGACTCCCAACTAGGTTCGTTTGTCTCTTCGCTATAATAGGACTCACCATGCTCAGGAGACTACATGTAGTAGGCCTGGGGGCTATCAACATGTGTAGAATCAAAGCTATGGTCACTCGGGTCACTTTCAGAAAGCAAGGATGTTACAGGGACTATAGCTCTATTCAGGTTCTCTTCTGCAGCAGTATACTTTACCGGAATCACATTAGCTGGGGCTGGGGGTTGTTGTGCTAGCACAGGCTGAGGCCTTTGTTGGTTTTGATATTGTGGTTGGAAATTTTGTTGTGGCCTGCCATATGGTTGTGGAGGGTACGGGTTCTGGTATCTTCCCTGCTGAGGGTATGGCTGAGGGTGGGGTTGCCTAACTGCCTGCTTGTTGTATGGGCAATCTTGTGCGGTGTGATTGGTGTATCTCCGTTCTATGGTGCAGTACTTGCTACTAGGATTTACTTGGGGCTGAGCCATAATGAGGCAGACATTCGCCATGTGGTCACCACCACAAGTGTAGCACCTTTTCACAGGGGCAAACCTTGGGATTTGTTTACTAGTTACCCCTAATTTCTGAGCTACTTTCTCTGCGAGTTCCTCAATTGATGTGGATTGCGTGGAAGAGTGACTAGATGCACTATCTGAATCTTTGTAGATTTTGGAAAGCTCTAGTTCTTCCCCTAGGTTATCTTCAATGTCTATGCACATGCGTACACACTCTTCTATAGTCCTAGGGTCTTTCAGATACACATAGGATCTCAATTTCGTACTCAGCAATCCATCAAGGAATAAGGCTACTTGTTTGGCAGATGTGGGTAGCTCCGAAACAGGACATCTTTCAAGGTATTGCCTAAATCTTCTTCCTGCAAGTCTCGGTTTCTTGAGGGGTTTGCTTGAAGCTATGAATCAGCGAGGAGGTATTGTGTCTTATGCCACTCTTAGAGAATTCAATAATAAATGCCTCTAGGAGTTGGTCTATGCTCCTGAACTGTCGCTCATCCAATGGCTGAAACCATGTAAGTGCCGTGTTCCTAAGGGTTAGACCGAAGGCATTGTACTGCGTGAATAGATCCTCCACTTGTTCAACTCTCAAGACTTGCTTGAACTCCGCCACATGATCATAGGGATCTCCTGTGCCATCAAAGTAATTCTTCATGGACTTAACTAGCTGAGTCGGTCTCAGAGTTCTTGCGTGCTCTCTAGGTCTCGGCAGAGGGAATCCATCCACATTTCTTTGGTTCCTGTGAGCTCTAAGCACCTCAGGTTCTACCCTATTCGTCTCCGTCCTCGTTCTTTCTCTGCCCACTGGATTGGCAAAGCTTACTTCTGGTCTATCTCTACTTCTGTCTCTTTGCATTCCATGAGCTTGGGATGTTCCAGCTCCAGGTTGACCATAGGATACATTCGATCTTGGTTGAGGGAAAATGAATTCACCCTTCCAAGTGTAAGCATGCCTATCATTTTCTGTCACCACAAAGATCCTTTCCGAAGTGTGATCTAAGTAGGTCACTCTACCTGGGCTATCAGGGTCCTTAAACTCATAGATCATGATAGTTCCTATATCAGTTGGCTGATTAGATTTATACCTCCAAAAGGCTTCGTCAGTTTCTCGATTGAGGAGCAACTCTATGCTCTTGTTGTCTTGGGGAACCCACTCAGGTGTGATAATCCTAGTGAGAACAGATTTGCCTCGAGGGGTTCTAGGTTCTACACCCATGTTTCCTTGTTCCAAGTCACCTAAGTCCGCTTCTGAGATTACATTCCCAAATTCATCTGTCCTATCTGGGTGACTGGTGACTACATATATGGTTCCTTCTTTGTCCAGGTATGCACCATTTTCAAACTTGACTGCTGGGTGCTCTAGTCCTATGGATTGATCAGGATTCTTAATCTGTACCACGGATCTTCCTAGGCCGTCCTCATAGATGCTAGCACCTAATCGGTTGGTCCTAAGGTATTCCAACTGTGTTTTGTAAGGGCCTTCTACCCTGTGCAAGTAAGGCACTCCTGAACTTCCTGTAGGTCTGTCCATGCCTTGAGACATCTCTGACTCACTGGTCTCAGAGCTAGGGTAGTACGAGTGGTGGCTCAACTGCTGGGCCCAAGACCTAGCAGCGTGGTTAACACTGGCCTCTGAAGATCTGAGGCTTTGTCTCTCCCTTACCAGATGTCGTCCTGATCTAAGGTTCATATGCCTATCTAAGTAGCACAGTTCTTTGCCCAGAGTACAACCTCGTTGCTGGTTACTTTATATTAGTCGCTTGGTTCTTTTTAGTTATTTTATCGTGTTTAAGGTCTTGTCTGATATCACGTCGTCAGGAATATTTGAATGTTGTTTCGCACTTACAGTTGATCGTTCCACGTTAAGTTCTTTCCCTTTAAAATTCTCGACAGTACAAGGATTATGCCCTTAGCTTGAGCTTGAAAGTTTAGGTATGCTTCAACTTGATAGTGGCCTATCGTCGCCCTGACTTACTCCTACTTCTAATCGTTCTTAGCCTAAGCTAGGAATTGACGAAGAGGAGTTGAGAGTATTCCGACCTTTCTTGTTGAACCTTGCTCTTTAGTGCTCGAGAAGTTGATTCTCAAGCTTGCGCAAAACCCTTGCTTGGACGCTCTCAGTTGCTTCTCAATAGTCCTGCATCAGTCTCAAGATTAGCTCCAAGTCGACCTTTCAATTGACAGACAATTTATTTCAGACACTTTTTTAATGACCCTTGTTCCCCCTTTAGGGGTTAACTTAGACAAACAGAACCTTTCAGGGTTTTAATGCATTTTTCTAAGGCCTTTGCAAGTGTATGAGTATTTTAGAGTGCAACTAAGCCCAAAATTTAGCCTAAATTTCCAAAAATTTACCCCTTAATTTTTGCCGAAAATGTCTGTCTATCGCGATAGACGGTGTCTGTCGCGATAGACACAAACTATCGTGGGGGCTGTCTGTCGCGATAGACAGTGTCTGTCGCGATAGACGGTGTCTGTCGCGATAGACGCTGTCTGTCGCGGATTTCTGTCTGTCGCGATAGATGGTGTCTATCGTGGAATTTTGGTCTGTCGCGATAGACGGTGTCTGTCGTGGAATTTTGGTCTGTCGCGATAGACGGTGTCTGTCGCGATAGACGGGGTCTATCGTGGGTCTCTGTCTGTCGCGATAGACGGTGTCTGTCGCGATAGACGGTGTCTGTCGCGATAGACGGTGTCTGTCGCGATAGACGCTGTCTGTCGCGGATTTCTGTCTCTCGCGATAGACGGTGTCTGTCGCGATAGACGGGGTCTATCGTGGGTCTCTGTCTGTCGCGATAGATGGTGTCTGTCGTGATAGACAGTGTCTGTCGCGATAGACGGTGTCTATCGCGATAGACGCTGTCTGTCGCGGATTTCTATCTGTCGCGATAGACGGTGTCTGTCGCAATAGACGGGGTCTATCGTGGGTCTCTGTCTGTCGCGATAGACGGTGTCTGTCGCGATAGACGGTGTCTGTCGCGATAGACTTAAAAAAATGCAAATTTTTGAGAAACTTCTAGTGATTTAGAGTGCCCTAATGGTGTAGGTTACCGTGCCAAACATGCATTCACAAAATTTTAAGTTTTTCTGTCTGTCGCGACAGACAGAGGTCGTCGTCCCGAGACCTGTGCAGAGTCTGTCGTACCTGCGCATACTGCTGGAGGAGGTGGTACAGCAAGTTCCTGCAACAAAAGCTCAAAAACACACCAAAAACAGATAGCATGCAAGCTCTCTCTCGCTCTCTCTCACAATGAAATGAGGGAAATGAGGTGGGGGGTGTAATATGACCAAAAAACTGAAATTTTTTGTGGAGATGGAGATGGAGGTGGGAGATGGTGGAGATGATGATGGTGATGATGGTGATGCGAAAGTAAGGAAAAAATGAAGAAAAATTAAGAGAAAGAAGGATATTACCTATAACTCCAATGTCTCAACTCGACGTCTTACCATCACACGCTCGTCCTCGAAGCTCTCTCCCCGGCAACGGCGCCAAATTTGGTGTCACTCTAGCACAATGGTGAGTACCAACGTGAGAAGATTCACCTCATAATTGTCAATCCGTGGAGACGTGAGGACTAGTATGAAGACTATGAGCAAGTGAAGGCACAAGTGCGTGAGTGAGAAGCACACAAGCATGCACACACATACACACACACACGCGCACACAAGCAAGAACAAGCAGAGGAACAATGGAGTTCTTTGCATTAATCAAAAGGTCTCTTACATAAGTTCAATTCACAAACCATCTCACCTCAAAAATGAGCTCTCTAGCTCTTTTTATAGTTTTTTGACTAGTTTTGGCCCTGTCCAGACCTAGTGTCCGGCCTAGTTAAAAATTAGGTTCCAGGGCTTATTTGAGGGTTCAAACGAAGTCTAAAAATTATGAAAATTGGTACGATGGTACTTCTAATACTCCTCAAGCTCGAGGACTCCTCGGCTTGCACAAAATGGAGTCTATTCTACCAAAAACGGGATTTACAATGTTTGTGTAGTGATTAAAATCACTTGAGTTGTACATAATCCATGGGAAAAAAATGATTTGGCCTTGTTGCCGTATTGTGCATGACTCCTCTGTTGCTTTGTATGCCAACACATATATATTTACATCTACATATACATCTATATATACATATACATACACATATACATATACATATACATATACATATACATATACATATACATATACATATACATCCACATATACATATACATATACATAAACACATACACATACATATATATATACATATACATATACATATACATATATGTAGTATGCCCTTGGGAGCCAAGACCCACACCACCTTGCATGGAAGCAAGAATGAAGGCCCAAGAAAGACTCTCCTTTCATCCATCCCATCCTTCATCATGTTCAATCCATTGGCCATCAGCCCGCAGCTATGCCACATGTTTGAAAATATGGAGCAATGGGAGTCAAGGATCCTAGTCACATATGTAAAATACAAGATAATAGCAACACTCTACTTACACACATAGGAATTGCTAGCATGCACACACACCTCACTCTCACACACTCCAAGACTAAATACACATATATACAAAGCCTTAAGAGAAAGGAGAGTTCTTCCATTGAAGGGATTTTACATGAGAGCACGACCAAAAGCTCCCTCATTACAAGAAATGAGCCTCTATATATAGGCTAGGCACATTCTCCCATGTGCTCTTTTTGACTAGTCAAAAAGGAGCACATGCTTTCTAACTAACATATCTTTTGATATCTTGGAAAATATTCCCAAATCTCAAAGAAATGGGAGTGTGGGAATTTCTCAACGTGGGATTTCTACATATGTGCAAAAAGGTGGATTTATTTAAGATGCTTCCACACTATAGCATAAGGAAAATATTAAAAAGGGCTTAAGAGAGTGTTCACATGAGCACATCTCCTAAATGCAAAAAAGAGGTATTTTTATGAGTACTAAAGGGTGCCATTACATAAGAGAAATTATGGGCAACCCTTATGACCCATCACTCTCCTCCTCCTAGACTTTGTCGTCGTCGACAAAGCTAAGAAAGGAGAAGCATACATTGTTGAACTGGTCCAAGTTTGAGTCTGCAACTCTTCAATTTTGCAGCTCTTCAAGTCTTCAAGTCTTCCATGTTGAGCGACACAATCCCCTTGGGGGGCAGTCAGCCCAACAATAGCCTCTATTGCCAGATATGAAGCAATCCCTCTGAGCAAGTCTTTAGAGGACCTGAAAACTGCAAGTCCAAAAACTCCATGTGCATACATAACCATTGCAAACAAGACAGAGCAAGAAAGGACACAGCATACCCAATACTTAGGATAGCAGTCCTGGCATGAAAAGATGTACCAATCTTCCCACAGGATGGCTGGGAAAGTGGGCACTATCCCTAAAATAGGGCAGTAAAACACTGAAGTAGCTCAAGTCCAAAATCTAACAGCACACCCTGAATAAGAAAGAGATTGACAGGGCACCACCAGTTTTGGCATCCATCAAGCTTCCTGATTGGTGAGTGTGCACCATCACCATCATCTAGAAAGCACTTTTAGTATCTTGCTGTGTGTAGACAGGACTTGAGACATAATCCCCCAGAAGAGACAGTAAAAAAGAAAGTCACAATCGGATCCTGACTGTCATTCCCGACCATACGAGCAGGCACAATTATACCAGAGTGAGGACCCACTTGGAGAATCTGAAGAACAACCATCTGTACACAGCAAGGCATCTACATATAATGCAGATCATTCTCTCCAAACGAGAGAAAACGCATCAGACACAATCCCCACTTGGGGCAGTCACAAAAAAAATCTGAAATCCCTGTGCCAGCCAATATCTGCTGAATAACAATAAAGCAAGGAACTTGAATCATTTGAAAGCCACAGGACTTAGTTTCCTAGAATTTGCAGGTAGAAAACCATCAGTTGACAGTCCTGAAAATGTCATGCAGCCTCCCTACCAGCAGTCAGTAAACCTGGTGCATTAAGCCATCAATAGAGTGATGGGGAACAACCTGGATCCAAGTAACCTGGTGAGGAGCATACTACAACAAAGTGATTGGAAGACCAATCAATAGGCTCTGAGTCCCAAGAGCAACCTCAATCCATTCCCTATATGCATCTGCTTGGCCTGTAGATGATGTGCAGCCACTACAAAGAGCACATTAAAAATGAGAGCCAATAAAATTTCAAAATAAGGAGTGGCTGGTCCACCAGCATAGTGTCTTTGCACTCCAGCCTGTGCAATGTTGTTTGATTTAGTACTATTATCCAGAGGAGTTGCACTGAGCTACAATGATTCAGTGCCCAAGTTTCACATGGAAGTCTCAGGACATGGTCAGCAGCACCCTTCTTTGTTACATTAATCACTTGCTGAATACTTCTACAACTGAAGAACCTGCCTCAGAAAGTGGAAGCAGTGGGCTTGAGATGTCCAACTTTCAAAAAGTTTTTGTTTGGAGGCAGCACCTAGAAATGACTTGCACTTCTCAGCAGCACCGAGGAAATCTTGCATCCTGCTAAATCCCGACCAGGCACATAATAGAGAGTTGATAATGAGTTCCATCTTTGAAGCCTTGCATCCTTTTAATCTTTTGCTTAGATCTGAAGCATGAGTCAGCACGAATATCCCAATTATCTGTTTTGCCATTTGGTTCAAGACACTACATATTCTGATCATTTCCATGGGCCCACCAAAAACTTATCAGATGGCGCCATTACCTAGATCTTCCTTTTGCTTGAGCTTCATATAATTTTACTATAGATCCTAAGGCTTCGAGCTGCATCTCTCCATCTGTATAAATGGGTTTGATGTACAAACACCTGCAAGAACTTTTCCACCTCACCTGGAACCTGCCCGAATTGTGGATAGTAACCAATTCAGCACCCCCCGTTTTTGCCATCCTTGCTGGGATCCCTGTTTGGTCCTGCAAATCTAGCGTGCCATCCTTTGTGTGTGGCTAGAGGGGTTTTGAGCACAAACCCACGGCATAGGGTAATCACAAGCACTCAAACCTTTGTGAATCACAACTCAGCTTAACCTTATCAAGTTGAGCATTCAAAACAGATAACTCCAAAGGTTAGCCAATACATCACCACAATTCCATCTCTGCTTGGCTTCGAGTGATACATATCAGCTTATGTCTGGTTTCCTTGGTTTGCCACCTTGAGGAATGATCCAAGCTCTTTTAAAGACCTGTACAAATCCTTGGCAGATTTCCTCACTATCTTTGATAATATCCTCAGCAGATAATTACAACTAGCACTGGAGAGTGACAGGTTCCCTCTTGATATAAGTCTAGCAAACTCAAATTTGGAACTCCACCTCACTGCAGCAGGTCAAGCACAGCGTAGAATGGATTATCAACAGATTATTTCACGTCTCTTTGTCTTGTGCGGTGAAGCAAGCATTCAGGAAGCCTCCCAAACAATGATGTGAGGCCATCTATGTTCTATTTCAGCAAAAGGACCATCAGAACCTTCTTCCTCTGAACTGGGTAATAGACAAGGACACATCTTGATCTTTCAGCAAAATCCCTGCCAGCCTGTCGTCAACAGAGCAGCACTCCAAAAGATGGATGATGATACAGCACTATGAGCAGTGGGAATCATCTTCAGGATCTTCAGCTTCTATTCCCATGTGATCATGTAGACGACAAGAGATTCTCTCCATGCCGAGCTATTTTTATTGCTTGATTTTGATTTGAACTGCCATAATTCTGCATTTGGTTTGTGCATGTGACAGACTTTCAGTGTATGCATTCCAGCATTTGAACAGCTAGAGGTAAGACTTTTCTTCATTTGCTGAACACATGATCAAGAGCTGTTGCATCATAGAGCACTATGCCTGTAGCAATTTCGCTCCACAAAGCTTGAGATCAACCTGCAAACCAGAAAATGTTGCATGCCTTGTGATCCTCCCACATTGAGTTCCGACCAAAATCTTCATCATCATACAATGCACGTCGAGTCATGGTCCTCAGGAGAGAGCATTGCTTTTGTTCACGATAGCAGCCAATTGGAGTTTCCATATTTTCTCAATCAGCCATACACCAGTATTCGACCATGCACCAATTGGAAAAGTCATTGGATGGCAATGTTTGCACCCGTGCAGATCCTTGAAGTAGGCTATGGCTTGACCCAGTCTGCAAACTTCAGGAACCAAAGTAATTAGAGTCAAGTGTGATCAAGAGGATGACTTTGGGCTCGTCAATAGAAGGAGTGACAAGCCATCTTGTATGCTTCTAAGTTGTGGCAGGTCAAATCTGGTACCAAACGGAACTACACTCAGAGATTTTTCACCCTTTTTCTTTGAACAATGGATTCGATTGGGCAGCCACATTCCACATTCGTCTTCAGGTATGTGCAAAAGCAAGGCACATGATATGCAGAGATAAGCCTCCTTGCTTCATGCACTTGCTTCTCCTTCTCAACCATGAGAGGAAACATGAGCAGCACAAAAAAGAAGACAGATCATTAATCATGACATTTACAATACTGAAGAGGTCCCAAAGATTGGACTACAGCAAAAACATCTCCTCATAATAGATATCCACAAACTGAAACTGTGGCAGAAATAAGGGGATGAACGCCACCAAGAGCTGCCACACCGTCTGAGCTTGGGCCACACCAGTTTTGCACAGAAGCATGCCAAGACATGTCCGAATTTGTGATACATGTGGTCAATGAGATAAGTCAGCATAACTTTGCAAAGCAAGGGTTCTGACACAACTCTGACTTTGGAGATACATTCTGGACATCTTTGGGGGATGTGCAATACTTCTAACAACTCCAATCATTGTGATGCTTTAAATTACCTTACTACAGAAATGGCAGTACAGCGGATGCAAATCTGGGTATAGTTAGCTCCATTCCAAGGGTTGACATAAGGCCTTTTATCATCGAAAAAAGATTTGGGTTTTGTGTTAAGTCTTCACAATTAGCCAATGCAGCAGCGTAATATCTTGATCAGGTGCACCATTCATAGCCATGCCAAATCAAAGATTCACTTCAGTATCAGCTTGCTCTGATGAAAATAAGTGTGATTCATTTGTCTCAGATTGTTGAGAGGGCTGCATCTCTAAATCAAGATCGAAAACAACTTGGACATTCTTGGTTCTGATGATCAGATAGGTTGGGGATAGTATGGAGCTTCGTAGGCTTGCTGGAATCATTCAAGGATAGAATCCGAGGAGTGCCCGGGTATTCTCAGCTGAAGGAACAATTGAGGCAGAGTTGGAGTGGGAAGAAGTGGGTAAGCCCTGCTGGTTATGGAAAAAACCTATATATGAAGTAGGCAGGAGAAAACACTTCACTCCGATCTTTGATGGCTGTTCCAGCATTGCATGCTCATGATATGACTGTCAGAGAGAGCACAAACAAAAGTAGGCATAACATCAACACAATGGCACCTCCAACTCCAGACAAACATTCGCTACATTGTTCACCACATGAGGTATTACGTTCCTATGCTTGTGGAGCAATATCGAAATCCTTCTGCTGAATCCTACCTTGATTCTTGACCAAGCATCTGTGCCTGCCTTCTAATGAATCTTGCAACTGCGAGGGGGGAGCATGTACGACTCCATGATAATCATGGAGTACAGAAGCAAGGGATGGAGAATGTATCAAGCATGATTTCATTTTCGCAAGTAATGAAGCACGTGAAGAGCCCATCTTCAGAGCCACGAAAAGGAGATAGAGCGCTTGAATGGAGATCTACGAGCACTCAGATCTGTATGTTGATAT
>MU260402.1:67500-107500 GCA_020310875.1 Ceratopteris richardii
CTTCAAACGTCTGTTTGAAGCAGGCTGGTAGATACCTGATACGCGCGTGCCATGCATATACAACATTAATAGATGGGGTTGCGCTCATGTCGTAGACGAGGTCCTGATTTCCTTCATTAAATCCAAGGGCTGACAGATGAGGTTCCTTGACATTTTTGAAAGTCCTGAATGTGACCAACATGAGCTCAAAAAGTTTCAAGCACATTTGGACCATGACGTCAAGCACATTTTTAAACCTGACCCCCCAATGCCGAATCGTCGAGATCATGTATCCTATGGTAGGTTGGCCTTTGGGTGGTGCTAAGTAAACATAATTGAGCCATTTCTCACATCCTTTGTTTGTGAGCACCATTTTTGTGTATTCCGGCCATGACCTTCTTCGAAACATAGGGCAGTAGCATGGGTTGTATTTGATGTACAAGGGCATGTTATTCCATGTTCTGACCATTTCTGGGTAGGTTTCCAGTAGACGAATCCTCCACATCGGTTGATGAATATTGCCCTGCTTGGCACTCGTTGGGATGTCTTCCGGTGCGAATTGTGTGGCGGAGGTTGGTTCCTTTGAGGTATGTTGCTTTATTTTGGCATTGTAGTCCGCCATTAAGACACAGAAGGGAACATACAAATCGTCGGATGTGCCGATCCACCTATGATGAGAGAGGTTCCTAAAATAGTCCGATTTTATGACTACCTCTTCCAAGCGTGACATAGATGCTATCTGGACTGCCACCCTATCATCATGGGTTGTGGCCACTTTTTCCAACTTCTGCATCCATTCTAGAGCCTCTATTTCAATGGTGTCCATGCCCTCGTCTGTTTGCTTGCCCCCTGGTGCAGGCATGGGAACATACGGGTCTTCGAAAGTTTCCTCTATCTCGATTGGCACTAGATCTTCAGGCTCGGGCTCGACAAGGGGAGAGGGCTGACGTTTGTATTGCATGACTTTGCTGCGTAATTCTTCAAGTTCTGCTCTGAGTTTTGTGACTTCTTCGGATGTGTCGTCTGTGGCTGTGGCTTTGCTTGGTGACTCCTGCTGAGTTGCCAGTTGCTTAAGTAGATCATCCCTTTCTCGTTCTAGCGCTGCATGGGCCTCCAGGAGGTCGGCATGGGTTTCTAACACAGTTTTCATATTCTCTGAGGGAATGGCCTTGAATTTTTCTGGGTCGATTTCCTGCGGGGATCCCTCCATGGCTGCTTCCAAGTTCTCTTCATTCTGTTTCTGTAGCCGTTTATTCTCTTCGAGAGCTGTAGACATGTGTTTTCGTAGGAGGGCCAGGTTGCATCTAAGTTTGAGATTCTCCGTTATCTGGGAGTGTAGCAATTCATCCATATGTTGTCTTTCCTTTGCATCTGACTGGGGTGGATTGGCTACTAACTGTTCATGTTGTTCTTGTAAAGTGGCATGTTGTTGTTGTAGTAGCCGCTTTTCCCTTTCGAGATCAATGAATCGGAGTTGAAGTTCCTCATGGCTTCGAAAGAGTTGTGTGTGTTGGTTATCAAGATGTTGGTAGTGTTGTTGCAGTTGCGACATACACTGATACATATTATTAAATACATTATTAATAGGGGTGGATGCGGGAAGGGGGTTGAATGCAGAAGGGAAGGGAAAGGGGAAGGGGAATGGAAGTGTGGATGTGGTGCTGGAAAATGGTGAAGTGGGAGGTGGGGGAATGGGAGATGGTGGATGCATGGGGGGAGGGAGAGGTGCGGAGGTGGGTGAGATGTCCATAAGATCAACGGTGGATGCAGTAGTGGGAGTGATTGTGAATAGTGGAATTGTGGGTGCGGTGATAGTGGTGAAAGTGTACAGTGGTGTGTGCACTTGTGAATACGAACTGCCCGGAAGTGTGATCGGGGGGTTGAGATTTGTTGTGGCAGCAGTTAGAACTACTGTTTCAGTGGTCGTATGGACAAAAGAAGTGGAGATAGGGTGTGTGGGTTGTGTGGGTTGAGTGACGGTCTGTGCTTCGGTATGAGTAGTGGACTCGGAGGCAGTGACAGTAGTGGTTACACTGGTTGTGGGAGGTGAATGTGGTGGAGATGGAGGCAGAGGTGGCAACGGGGGTGACGGAGGTGCACTTGATACATGGGTTTCCTCAGTATCGAGGACAGTGTGTGCGGTGCCCATGGTTGTGGATGTGCCTTGTGGTTCTGATACTAGTACATTCATCTGCTTTCCTGCTCGAGGGGAGCGTCTGCCATATCTTCGTTCCGTTCTTCGTGCTTGTGCAAGGGCGGTATGCACCGTTTCAGGGACGCCTAATGCCTCAGATATCATGTCAAGGGTGGCACGATATTGCTCGTCGACGCCTTCCTCCTCAAGGATCTGATTCATAAGGGCCTTGCCTACTGCTAGGGACAATCTATGTTGCTCTTGAACTCTGTTCATGGTGTCATAGAGCTTTTTCAATGCTTTCGTATAAGCTGGGGCCCCTTCAAGTACCTGCAGAGCTTCCTGATCATATTCCTGCTCTTCTACCTCGGATTGTCCATCATGTTCCTCCTCTTGTCCTCCTTCTTCTTCACCCTCTACATGGACAACATCTGGTTGTCTGGGATGGGGTTGGTCTGTCGCCGTTTGTTGCCCACTAGCTTGTTCTGCCTCAACTTCCGCATTATCAGCCTCGATGATTCTGGCTACCTCCTCATCAATTAGGTCTTCTAAAGTGAATCCGTGAGGGAACTCTAGGTCGGTTGGTACAGGTGGAAACACTAGATTTGGTCCATCAGTGTTGTGTCTTGGTAATCTAATAGTGAAGGGTTGCACCCACCTTGGAAGTCGTGGGGTTGTCTCTGGTGTCATTGTCGCACCGCGGGCTTGTGCGCAGGGCATTTGAACGGCACCTCTCATTTTCTTGGATGGTGGTCCTGCGGAGGATAATCAACGCTGAAACTCTTGTACCCTGGTCCAAATGAGTGCCCTTTGCACTGGTACATCATACGCGAGACATCTATACACAATCCTGGTCAGAGCACAACATCCGTACAGTACAGACTTTTGTTTTTTATACCACCTTTGATGAGCCAAGTGGATTTGGTCGATAATCCAGTGGGGCATGTTCATTGTCAAATCAAAGGCATCAGCCAAGTATAAACTAAACCATATCCTTTTAGGTGGCATTGTGAACCTCTCCTGGGCGGGAAATGCAAAGTGCTGCATGACCATTCGCAAATGAATAGCGATTGTAGGCGTCATTGCCACCATGTCTTTTAACTTTGTCAGATTCCTGTTCTTCATATTGTCGGGGACCATAGTCTCTTTCTCCGTAGGAATGTGCATACCTTTCATGTCTAGAGCTTCCCTTACCAAGTTGATAGTTAATCTGAAACGCTTGAGCTCATTGCCCCTTGTGAGAGATGGGAGGACAAAGGAGTTGTATCCCTTTTTGTCTTTGCTCGGAGTGAGGGTGCTAATCAAATAAGAGCATCTTAGAAAATCCGGCTTTGGCAACTGGAATTTGAAGTACTCGTAGAGTCCTACCTTCTTCCATATAGGTTTCAGTCCTTCATTATTCTGCAGTCTCTCAAATTCCCTAGTGAAAAAGTGATACTTGCCCCAGCGCCCATTGAATTCTATCTCGGCCTCCCACATATAAGTGCCTTCACCTAGGGGTCCTGCCACATCACTGAACCAATGAGAGTTTTTACTGACTGGCATAGTGTGCCCTTGTGGAGGGTTTTGAACCGGTATGGCGTGTAATGCTCTCAATGCTACAGGGCATTCCTTCAATTCCTCCTCAACGGGAAGACTTTCAATATCCACGACTTGGGGGCTGGTGCCTGCCTGGGAGCTAGTTCCTGCCGTATCTGCCATGTTACTTCTTGCCTCCTGATTCTGTGAGAATATAGAAACATGTGTTAACATTGTAAAGGACAAGATAGAACCACTTTTGTCCCCATTACAACATTAACAGGAGGTTCGAGAGAGATTAGGGGGTTAGTAAGTGCTCGGTGCTTGTGTGTGTAGTTAGGAATTGGGTAGACCTAACAACTCAGTGGAATGATGTAGTGTGAGAGTGACGTAGTTAGTAGGTGGACATGGATTTACAACTGGGATCCGTGAGTTTATTACAAGTTTTAGGTTGCCAAATGCAATGGATGGGCTTTGATCTTGATTTTGTGGAGACTCTGAAGAGTTTGATAGGGGTATCTACTTGAGAATGAGGCTTCTTAGGGACCCATTTACGAGTGATTCTACTTTTGCGCATGGAATAATATGTGTCCGTGCGTGATGTGTAAGATTGGGCCTCAGATGTGCGAGTGCGTGAAACATGTTGTACCGGGTGTGGCTTTGGTGTAGCTATTTGAGCCCGCAAGCAAGCCTTAGGCACCCAGATTTGTCGTGATTGTGGGCTGGCCTTCATTGACTTCTTGGGTACCCAAATAGACTTTACTTTCGCAGAAGAACTTATGAAAGGCTTCTTATTAGTATTGTGCTGTTGATTACTAATAAGAGGTTTCAGCCGTGAGTTTGGCATGGTCGCACCAGGGTGTTCGCCTTTCAGCACCCATACTTGTTTCACCGGCTGAGATATTCTTCTTCGCACGTGTTGTTGGCCTCGAGTGTAGGTAGTGCTCTGCTTCCTCTGTATTTGATCTGCCTTTGGATGCCGCATCTCTCTGGCCTTTGGAAAAGAAGGGAGTGTCGTCTTCTCCTTGACTCCGTTGTTGAGACAAGCCTCTTTCTGCATCATACAGTTTTGGACAAGAATAGCATTGTCAACTTCATGTGCGCCCCTAGAAGGACCAGGAGTTTGTGCTTTACCTAGTTCCTTGAGTGCCTCCTTTTCCAATTCAACTGTAATTCGGCTATGATTTACCCATACCTGAAGAAGTCCGCTTCTTAGGTTTAGGTTGACTGCATGATCATAGATCCAGTCCTGACCCAAGACAAGAGGCTCAGTGAGGTCCTCATCTTGACACACTAATACTTTGACTATCATTACTTCGTCTTGAATGGAGATGGGAAGATCCACCTCGCCCATGCAAGGTGTTTCCACACCTCCCAATCCTATGAGATATGCTTCTATAGGATTGACAGTTAATCTCAATTCTTGACAGTAAGACAATTTGACAGCACTAGTGGCTGCACCTGAGTCAATCAAGGCTCTTACAGTCCTTGCACCCTTTCTTTGTCCTATCTCTAAGGTTATAAAAGGACGTCGATCAATTATCCTTTGAGCGCTGATACCTAAAACTTCACACGTAGCCACATGATATCCTTGATCTGCATAGGCATCCGTCCTAGGTTGCTCCCTATTCTGCCTTCTCAACTTCATTCTCCGGATGCGTTCCAATGCTTCTGCTTGGGCTTCTTCTCGAATTCGCTTTTCTTCTTCTTTGCGTTTCTTAGCAGTGTTGAGTCGACTTAGTATCTCTTCCGTCAGAGGTTCCTGATATAACTTGACTCTGCATCCGCTAATGTAGCTCGGGAGAACATCACCCTCTAAAGTGGCTAGTTGTACTGCTCCACCTGCGGAGATCCTATTTATGATCATAGGTCCGTAGCCTCTTTTCTCTAGTTTTCTCGCGTGTTGTTTCAAAGTGTAGACTAGTACTAGGTCGCCTGCCTTCAAAACTTTATCCTTCACGTGGGCATCAAAGTATGCCTTCTGTCAATTCTTAGCTGCATATATCCCTGCAGTCGCCCTCAGTCTTGTTTCTCCTAATCGTTCAAGGTCAAATATTCTAGAGGAGAGTTCATGACCCGTCCATTCATGCTCTTGTGCTACTTTCAGTGTTGGTATTAAGAAGTCTAATGGTAGCACTGCATTTTGGCCAAATACCATCTGAAAGGGGGTGGCTTGGAGTACCGTTTTGTAAGCGACTCGGTATGCCCAAACAGCGTGGTGTAGCTGTTTGTCCCAATCAGAGCGTTTATTGTTCACTAATTTTGTCAGTACATTGCATAAGATCTTATTGGTGCTCTCAGCCTAGCCATTAGCTTGAGGGTGATAGGGGGCAGACTTGTTGGAGCAAGTCTATGACAAGCCTAAGTATTGGCTTGAGTCTCACAAAGTCTTAGAAGAAGCTTTAAAAAGAAGACTATGTAAAGTTCACTTGTGAACTACCTCTTGTAACTTTTGAAGAGTTTACTTAATGTAAAAGTAAGAGAATCTTAAGTGGTTGAGTCCACTTGATCAAGAATGGAAAGAGGAGCCACGAATTCGTGATTTGTGGCAGGTAGAGAATCAAATCAATCATTGATTGATTGGAGAGTGATTGAGGGAAGTTAGCCTCCCAAACTCAACTATAAATAGATGGCAGTTTTAGTCGTGGTTAGAGAGACCTATGTGAAGACCTCCAAGAGCTGAGCCTTATGCCATATCAAGGTGTGATTACAAGGCACACATATGTATCAGCAAGTCATTGTATTGTACAAGCAATATACTTTCATTTTCATGATTATTTGAGTTCATCTTTCCATGTTCTTGTGAAGTGTACTACTCACTGCCATTACTCTCAGTTTTCTCAGTCAGCTTGCAGAGATGTTTTCTCTGAGCTTGGTGCATCATTTTCAGTGATCTAGCTTGGTAAAGTTAGCTCTATAAGTCTAATATATGCTCATAAATGTTCATGTCATTTGGATGTTGCAATCTTCAGTTATGTTCATTTGAAGTCAACAGGGTCTGTTCATCTTCACCTCTCTGTCAGGTACCCGACTTTTTCACTCATCTTGTCAGAGGTGTTTCTCAGTGGTTACTTATCCAAATTCAGTGATTTAAAGTTTGTTGGATTCAGCTTACTGTCTAGTATAACCATGCAAATTTTCAGAATCATTGGATTTCTAAATTTTGATTTATGTTGATTTTTCTGCTCACTGGTCTATTTCTGTAGCAGCCCGTGAAAATCGGGATGATGTCATCACTTGTTAAAACTCATTCTCAATGTGTGGTTCATTATTTTTTATGAGATTACTCTTGAAAGTTAGCTCTTTAAGTTGCCTAGACTTCCCCAAGAGGAATTGAGCTAATCGCTGATGTGCTCAGAGAATTATGTAAAACACTGGACATGTGTATGAACCAAGAATAGCAAGTTTTCACCTCTGAGCTAACTCCAACTTATCTGTTTTGATCTATCTTTTTTAGAGTGATCTTCCAAGGTACATAGGGTGTCTAATACATCCATTGGCAAGCTAAAAGGGCCCACCATATACTCCTGGAGTTCAATTGGCTAGTGTAGATCAAGGATTTTGTTGATGTATAAAACACCACAAGAAATGAATTAATGTGACACTAAAACACCTCTATGGTCACCATTAACTCATTGCCACTCCAAACTTTGAGAAATGATAGCCTAAAGTGAGAACTTTGCTTCTACAGAAATTCCTAGTCACCGAAATGACATACCTTCAGTATTTTGCTAATTTCTCCTAGCTCAAGTATTATTTCTCCATGAAACTTTATAGGATGAAACTAGAAGAGTAGAGCTTTCCAACAAGCTATCATATGCATCAAACGGATCTCTAGAACTCAAGTTATGGCCTTCACAAGATGACCCTGTATGACCTTCCAAAACTGGAAATTTTTGCCTGTTTTAGTATTCCTGATGTCCAAAAATAAAAAATTCGATGCCTGGCATCGAATTTCAGTCCAAGTCGATGCCGGGCATCGACTTTGAGCTTTTTTAGGCCCTTTTTCTGCACCAGAAATACTCTCTTTTACACACACATGAAGAAGAAGACTTGTATGCTAGAAGTCGATGCCAGGCATCGACTTTATGCTCAAACTCGATGCCAGGCATCGAGTTGCTCCACAAACTTCATATTTTTAAAAGATTCAACAATAGTTAACACACAGAGAATGAAAAAAATGACTTATCAGCCAAGATTCGATGCCAGGCATCGAATTGCTCAGAAAACTTGAACTTTTGAATTCATCACACAGTAGGCAAACATGGAGATGATGAAGAGAGACTCATACACAGAACTTTACTCAGTTCTTCTCATAACTATAAAAAACTCAAAAGTTTTACAGGTGCTTTCTCACTCAGAGAAGCCCGACTATACTCAGTCATACAAAAATGAGTTCTTCTCACTTTCTCATTGTCTTCCTCCTTCTTCTTCTCTCATCGCGTCAGTTAATACTAACTAACTTATATAGATTTTCTCATTCCCGTGATTTTTAAAAAACTTCTAGAACTAAAGTGAACTAACTTTACAAGTATGATACACTTGTGAATTTGTCCCTTCACATAGGCATGGGGTTTTTCTTTCTAAGATTTGACCTTCAAATATATGTCTAATTAGTGAGTGTTTCTCCAACAGCTCCCCCTCAATCACTAATTGGCATTCCCTGTTTCTTCATATCTTCTTCTTTTCTTTTACTCCTGCCATGCTTTTGAATCTGCTGGTCTTCACACCATCCAAGCTCTTTGTCATTATGTCTGCTAACTGATCTTTAGTAGAAATATATTCCACTTCAATCTCCTTCTCCATTACCTTTTCTCTGAGAAAATGATACTGTATCTCTATGTGCTTTGTTCTTGCATGAAATACTGGATTTGCTGCAAGATAAAGTGAACTCATATTATCTCCATGTATTGTAGGTGTACCTTGATCAATGCCTAAGCTCTTGAACAATGTCTTCATCCATATGACTTCCTTAGCTGCTTCCACAAGTCCTTTGTACTCTGCTTCAGTTGATGATAATGCTACTGTATGTTGTTTCTTTGAACACCAACTTACAAGCTTATCACCAATATATATCATGTAACCATGAGTTGATCTTCTGTCATCTTGGTTACCTGCCCAGTCTGAGTCACTATAGGCTCTCAACTTCAAATCTGATGTAAAAGGATAATATAATCCTTCCTTTATAGTTCCTTTGATATATCTGAGAACTCTTTGACCTGCAATCCAATGTGGGTCCTTTGGACAATGCATGAATTGTGACAAAACTCCCACTGCATAACTAAGATCAGGTCTTGTTAGTGTAGCATAAATCAAACTACCCACAAGAGATTGATACTTCCTCATATCTTTGTATTCTGCACCATCATATTTACTGAGCTTGTGATTAACTTCAAGTGGAGTTGAAGCTTCTCTGCAATTTTCCATATCAAACTTCTTCAATAAATTCAGAAGATACCTTTCTTGTGACACATATATGCCATGATCTATATAAGTAACTTCCATTCCAAGAAAGTATGATAACTTTCCTAGGTCACTGATCTTAAACTCTTTCTCAAGTAATCTCTTTACCTCCTTGATTCCTTCATCTGAAGTACCTGTGATTATAATGTCATCTACATAAATACAAATGTAGATTATACCTTCCTCTGTTCTTTTGATAAGTAGACTTGAATCTGCTTTTGAACTTTGATATCCAAGATCATTGAGATACTTCACCAGTCTATAGTTCCAAGCTCTTGGAGCTTGCTTCAATCCATACAATGCTCTTCTCAACCTGCAAACAAAATTTGGATACCTGGAATCTATAAACCCTTGAGGTTGTTCCATGTATACCTCATCTGATATGTATCCATTCAAGAATGCATTTTTTATATCCAATTGACTTAGAGTCCATCCTTTTGAAGCTGCAATAGCAATGATTGTCCTTATAGTTGACATCTTAGCTACGGGACTGAATGTCTCATCATAATCTATGCCATAGGTCTGGGCATAGCCTTTCACCACCAATCTAGCTTTGTATCTGGCTATACTTCCATCTGCAAGCTTCTTCACTTTATAAACCCATTTATTTCCAATTACTTTCTTACCATTTGGTTTAGGAACAAGTTCCCATGTCTTGTTCTCCTCCAGTGCATTGAACTCTTCCTTCATTGCTTCTTCCCATTGCTTTTTACCTTTAGCTTCATCATAGTTCTGAGGTTCTTCATCATCTTTGACCATATATGCATAGTTCTTCTGAGTTATGTAAGAAGTATCATAAGAATACCTTTCTGGTTGTCTTCTAGTCCTGCTTGACCTTCTTGGTTCACATTCTTCATAAGTTTCTGGATACACCTCTTCATCAAATATAGGAGCTTCTTCATTCATTCTTGTTAATCCACTTCTGGATGTACTTGCTTGCATATAGTCTTCATCTCTATTCACCTGCACAATTGATTTTCCTTTCTCACATCTTCTTACCTCTTCTTCAAATTCTTCAGCTGTATGACTTTGATCTGCATACCAACTTTTCTGTTCATCAAATGTAACATCTCTAGAAACAATAAATTGTTTGGTTAGAGGATTCCACAATCTGTAACCCATCTGCTTTTCATCATAACCAATGAACACATATTTTTCTGCCTTTGGTTCAAGTTTATGCCTAAGCTGTGATGGCACATAAGCATATGCAATTGATCCAAACACTCTACAATGATCTAGTGTTGGTTTCTTACCCCACCAAGCTTCATATGGAGTCATTCCATTCAGAGCTGCACATGGTAATCTATTCACAAGATATGTAGCTGTATTTACAGCCTCAGCCCAAAGATAATTTGGACAGTTCTTCTCCTTTAGCATAGCTCTAGCAAACTCAACCAAAGTCCTGTTCCTTCTTTCTGCTACACCATTTTGTTGTGGTGTATACCTGCAAGTTATTTCTCTCTTAATACCTGCATTCCAAAGATAATCATTGAACTCTTGGGAGAAGTATTCTCCCCCTCCATCAGACCTCAGTCTCTTAAGCTTTTGACATGTGACTCTCTCTGCATATGCATGAAAATGCTTGAAAGCTCCAAACACTTCTGATCTTTCCTTCAAAACATATAATGTTATCCATCTTGTAGCATCATCAATGAAAAGAACATAATACCTTGAGCCACTGATAGATCCTTCTTTTGTTGGTCCCCATACATCTGTATGAATGAGCTCAAGTACTCCATCATGTTTGAATCCTTTCTTTTGAAATGGTAACCTGTGTGCTTTACCCATTTGACATGCTTCACATTTATAAACCATATGTTGACTTTGCACATTTGGTAATCCTAGTACAGACTGATTAGCAACCATAGCTTTAATTCCTCTTTCATTGAAATGACCTAATCTCTTATGCCAGAGATCAAGTTCTGTAATCACTGCTTCACCATGTGTGAGCAAAGCTTGACCAATGTTCCCTTGTACTCTTAAAGTAAAGAGTCTACCTTCTTTCTTACCAGAGACAATCTGATTATATCCATTCTCTGGATCTTCCACAAATACTCCTTCATTTGTAAACCTGACTTGAAAACCTTTTTCAACTATCTGTCCCACACTAATCAAGTTTTTAGGTATTGTGGGAACATACAAAACATTGGTTAGCAAATCTGCTCCACTCTTGCATTTCACTTTTCCAATTGAATGTACACTATGTCTTGTATTATCACCAGTTTGAACTGTGTGACTCGAAATACCTTTTTCCAATTCTGACATCAATTCTATGTTTCCTGACAAATGATTAGAACATCCAGAGTCAATGTAAAATACCTTTAGATCTTCTTTATCTGATGTGTTGATTGAGTTCATCATCAATGATGTATGACTTTCATTCTGTGTGTCATTTGCATAGTTGTAGTAGGTGGTGTTGTAGGATTGATTCTGTCCCCAACTTCTTCCTCCACCTCTACCATAGCCTCCTCTTTGACTTTGTCTACCTCTTTGAAAATTACTTTGATATCTTCCACCTCGACCTCTACTATTTTTGTTTTGATTCTGGTTTGATCCTTGTTGGTTGTGCCAACAGTCATGAGCCAAATGATTACTCAATCCACAGATCCAGCAAGCCTTTTTGTTGTTATTTTGATTACCTCTACCTCTTCCAAAACCTCTTGCTCTTCCTCTGCCAGTGCCTTTACCTCTTGCATAATAAGCTTGAGAATTAGACTCCTCTTCATCCTTTGCTTTACCTTTATCTCCTTTCTTCTTATTCTTCACGTACATTGCAGAACTTTGTCCTTTATCTCCATCTCCCTTCAAGTCTTGCTCATATGTGAGCATTAAACCAAGCAACTGGTTCAAATCTGGAACATAATGATTTAATGAAAGTTCTGTTGATAAGACAAAAGGTTTCCACCTTTCATCTCCTCTCAAACCTGCAAGTAGTTGAGCAATCAATCTGTGATCTTCAACATCTTCATCTATGGATCCAAGACTATCTGCTAGATCCTTCATCTTAGTGACATAATCACTAATGGTTTGACTTGGCTTCTTCTTGAATGTTGTAAACTCTGACCATAGACTTGCTTTCCGTGCTTTAGTAGTGCTTTGGAAATGATATTCCAATGCATTCCATATATCTTCTGATGATTCCAATCCTCTGATGTGTGGTAGCAAATGATCTGAGATTGTATTATAGATGTATGCTTTTGCACTTGCATCCTTCTTCTGCCAATGCTTTAAAGCATCAAGTTCTTCTTTCTTTCGTCGGCTTTCATCTTCAAATACTGGCTTCTCTTCTTCACCTGTTACATATACCATGAGATCCTTACTCATAAGTAAGGCTTCCATTCTCATTACCCATGCGGGGTAATTATCTCTGTCCAGTTTGTCAATGGAGATATGATCTGCCATAGTTCTTTCCTTCTGCTGCAACCTGTGAGCTTAAAGAATAAAGGATAATACCTTTTGAAGTTCTTTGTGTATGAGGATACTTCGAAAGTAATCTTTTGATGCCTTGTGTCTTCAAATGCTTCACCTTTCAAACTTTAATGGAAAACTTTACAAAACTTCTCGTACCTTTATCGTCTTCTGCTCTTGAGAATCTTTCTGCTCTGATACCACTTGTTGATGTATAAAACACCACAAGAAATGAATTAATGTGACACTAGAACACCTCTATGGTCACCATTAACTCATTGCCACTCCAAACTTTGAGAAATGATAGCCTAAAGTGAGAACTTTGCTTCTACAGAAATTCCTAGTCACCGAAATGACATACCTTCAGTATTTTGCTAATTTCTCCTAGCTCAAGTATTATTTCTCCATGAAACTTTATAGGATGAAACTAGAAGAGTAGAGCTTTCCAACAAGCTATCATATGCATCAAACGGATCTCTAGAACTCAAGTTATGGCCTTCACAAGATGACCCTGTATGACCTTCCAAAACTGGAAATTTTTACCTGTTTTAGTATTCCTGATGTCCAAAAATAAAAAATTCGATGCCTGGCATCGAATTTCAGTCCAAGTCGATGCCGGGCATCGACTTTGAGCTTTTTTAGGCCCTTTTTCTGCACCAGAAATACTCTCTTTTACACACACATGAAGAAGAAGACTTGTATGCTAGAAGTCGATGCCAGGCATCGACTTTATGCTCAAACTCGATGCCAGGCATCGAGTTGCTCCTCAAACTTCATATTTTTAAAAGATTCAACAATAGTTAACACACAGAGAATGAAAAAAATGACTTATCAGCCAAGATTCGATGCCAGGCATCGAATTGCTCAGAAAACTTGAACTTTTGAATTCATCACACAGTAGGCAAACATGGAGATGATGAAGAGAGACTCATACACAGAACTTTACTCAGTTCTTCTCATAACTATAAAAAACTCAAAAGTTTTACAGGTGCTTTCTCACTCAGAGAAGCCCGACTATACTCAGTCATACAAAAATGAGTTCTTCTCACTTTCTCATTGTCTTCCTCCTTCTTCTTCTCTCATCGCGTCAGTTAATACTAACTAACTTATATAGATTTTCTCATTCCCGTGATTTTTAAAAAACTTCTAGAACTAAAGTGAACTAACTTTACAAGTATGATACACTTGTGAATTTGTCCCTTCACATAGGCATGGGGTTTTTCTTTCTAAGATTTGACCTTCAAATATATGTCTAATTAGTGAGTGTTTCTCCAACAGATTTTGCAACACCTCTTCATCTTCAAGCACATACCTATCCATCTCTTCACAAGACTTCTTATGTACTACCAAAAATCTTGGAGCAGATTTTCAATAACTTCATTCAAGAAGTGAGTGCCTCTATCGCTAACTAGCTCTATGGGTAGCCCGTATCTAGTGAATACATTCTCAAATAAGAACTTAGCAGTAGTCTGAGCATCGTTCTTTGTCGTAGCTTTTACCCTACCCACTTTGTTAAATAGTCTGTCGCAACAATGATGTATTCAGTATGTGAACCCTTAGCTGGGGGATTAATAGGACCTACAAAGTCTATTCCCCACTTAGAGAATGCACGTCCACCCATCATAGGTTTCAGTGGCATCTCATCCTTGCGTATAGGATACTGAGTTCTTTGACACACATCACACCGTTTCACATAGGTATGTGCATCCATGTGAAGGGTTGGCCACTAGAAGCCTGCAAATAGTATTGCCTTGATCACCCGATCTGGTCCAAAGTGTCCTCCTGCTACACCTTGGTGAGCAGTTTCCAAGATCTTGAGATATTCACTTTCATGGACACATAGTCTCAGGTAACCATCTTTACCACGTTTGTATAGATTATCACCAATGAGTGAGTAATCCTGGGCTTCTTGTTCTAAACTCCTTTTCCTAGCCAGAGTCATGTCTGGAGGGAATGTTTTCGTCCTCAAGAAGGATACTAATGGTTCACTCCAATCTGGCACTATGGATACTTGATAAAGAGTGGCATGTTCCACAGGTGGTTTAGTGCAGCAGATTGGGCATTCCTTGCACAACTTTTGGACATCAGCTTCCATAGTCGGCCAATGCACTCCGAGTCTCCTTAGTGTTTGTAGGGTTCGTTGCTTTGAGTGGTGTTGCTCTAATGCACCTACATGTGCTAATTGCAACCATTTAGCGTACTCATCCTCTTCCACACAACAGGCCAAGATCCCTTGATCCGTGTGCTTGTACATACTTCCTGCCATGATGTGATACTTTTGGGCTTTTACTACCTCTCTATCCTGCGTGTTTATTACTGGATGGTTAGGCCCGTATGTCAATACTGGTACCAATGACTTAGCCCACTACGGTACAACTTCCAAATTAAACAAGTAAGCGTCAAGAAGGTCATCTGACACTCCTTGTGGGGCTTCTCCATATGTGAGCCTAGAGAGATGATCCGCTCTCAAGTGAGTCTTCCCTTTCCTTACTACAACCTCGAATTCATATTCCATTAGCAAGAGAAACCATCTTACTAATCTTCCTGTATTGCAAGGTTTGTTTACCAGGTACAACAATGCCTGATGATCAGTAAAAAATTTAAACTTATTTGCAAGCAAATAATGTCTAAAATTTTTAACTGCATATACCATGCCTAATCCTTCTCGTTCGGTGGTTGTATGATTCCGTTCAGCTGCATTCAATTGTCTACTAGCATAGGCAATTGGAAGATCCATATTACCTTCACCAGTAGGTTGCGGGAGTACACACCCAATAGCATAATTGGATGCATCCACATGAACATGGAAAGGCTTATTCCAATCTGGTGTGGTTAAGATTGGTGCTGAACATAATCGCCGTTTAAGCTCATTGAAGGAATTCTCACATTCATCAGTCCACTCAAAGTTAGTCAGCAGTCCGTACATGGGCTTTGCAATGGCAGCATACATGTGAATGAACTGGCGGTAGTAACCACAATGCCCCATGAAAGCGTGCACTTCCTTGATGTTCTTTGGCCTAGGTAACTCGGCTATGGCCCTCACTTTCTCTTCATCAGTGGATATGCGATTCTTTGACACTATGTGTCCTAGAATCTTGCCTTGCCTGACCATAAAAACACACTTTTCTGGGTTTAGGCAGACTTGATATTCTCTACATTTGTCAAAGATTTGTTTGAGTTTAGGAATATGGGTTTGTCTGATGTTGGAATGAGCACAAAGATCATCAACATAGACTTCTAAGTTCTTCCTCAGGAACTCTTTAAATACGTGGCACATCAGCCTCTGGAAGGTTGCTGGTGCATTGGTAAGCCCAAATGGCATTACTCTAAAGGCAAATATGCCCCATTCAGTGGCAAAAGCCGTCTTATGATGATCTTCTGGAGCTGTGGCTACTTGATTGTAGCCTGAAAATCCATCGAGGAAGCTGTATACTTCTTTGCTTGCTACTCTTTCTAAGAGATGCTCTGTAATAGGAAGCGGATAGTTATCTCGAATTGTGGCTGCATTAACCTTCTTCAAGTTAATGCACACACGCAGCTTTCCATTTTTCTTGGGCACCACTACGATGGGGGATACCCACTCAGTATGCTCAATTTCATAGATGAATCCAGCTTCAACCAGTCTATCTATCTCTTCCTTGATCTTGGCCGCATAGTTGTCATTGTATGTGTATGGCTTTTGCTTAGAGGGCCTAGCATCTGAGGTCATGGGGATAGTGTGTGAGCATATGTCTGGATCAACACCCTTCAAATCCTTGTAACTCCAAGCGAACACATCTCTGTATTCTCTTAGCAAAGCTATTAACGCATGCTCTTCTTCCTCTGTTAGGTCATGGCCTATGTACGTGCATCTCTCCTCTCCTTCTTCTAGGGCCACTACTATTTTTTTGGTGGTTTCTTTGTTATCATAGGCCTCTCCTGATTGTGCCTCTCGTTTAGGCATTCTGATCATGACTCTTCTGTCATCTATCTCATACTTTTTAAAGTTTTCCGGGACCTCAAACAAAGATTCTTCCTCTTCTGGTGTGACTGCTCTCTTCTTTCGTTTCTTCCCTTCTTCCTTCGGGGTCACATGTGTGGCTAGCCTTACATCATTTGTAAGCTCTCCGTGCCTTTGGGGTTGAAATTCTACTTCATAGAAATATTCTTCATCTGATGCAAAAGGTGGATCCATAATGATTGACTCTAGATCAGAGTCGCTCGCATCTTCAAATGCATCAAGGCTAGGTTCGCATTCTTTTAGAACTGCCTCTCCCATGATTGGCTCTATGGAGAAGACTGAAATTTCATAGCCATCTTCATCACAGTGAGGTGTCCATTGTTCTTCATTGATGGCTACATCCATTGTTGCTAGGATTTCTGCCCAACCGTGGGGTTCAAATTCTTCGTCAGGAAAAACTACAGGCGCATAGGCTGGGTCTTGAATTGATCTATGTGTTTCTTTTGCACCTATCTCTCTGGCTTCTTCTCTCTTCTCTTCTTCTACTGCTACTTTGCACATCCATAAGTGGGTGTCTTCATGCATCCATGAGGATCCTGACCCTATGGAATGCACCGATTCTGTATCATCTTTGGCTCTATGGATGGGATTCCATTGGATAGGAGGGACATCTCTATGAGAGTAATCTTTGAGATTCACTTTGGTCGTGACACCTAAGTGTTGTAGGTACAAAGAATTGGTTCCCCAATCCTGTACCACTTGCAACTGTCGCATAAAGGGTCTTCCCAAAATCATCTCATAGGCATGATTTTTGCTAAAATCGCATATAGCAAATGTGTGCTCGAACTCAACACCACAGGTGGTGAGAGTTATCCCTTCTAACAGCCCTAGGGGTCTCTCTATGTGACCATCGGCCATTTTCAATTTCATCCTTGTGGGCCTGAGTGCTGGCTTGCCCCAGCGCTTCCATAGGGAAGTGGTAGCAATTGCAACACCTGCGCCTGAGTCTAGAATGGCCTTGGTGGTGTATCCTTGATGAGTGATAGGAAGATATGTGTTTCCCTCTTCGCCCTCACTCATGTCTCCTATCTTGTCCAAGGGTATTTCTAGCACTGTTCTCTGGGATCCTACCTGGCAACAAGGTTTTGCTATCTCTGGTACTTGTTTGGCTACATGTTTCCATAGCTCTGGCCTTACTTTGAGTAGCTCTTCTAAGGTGAGGTTGCACTGTACTTTAGTGTTTTTCACTACCTCTGTGTTCCTAGGTATGATCGAGTCTTCGTTTCTTACCATGACCGTGGGTGCTCTCATACAAGTAGACTTAGCTTCCCATGGGCCTGTGAAGTGGGGTAATTCTTGTAAAGAATTAGACTCAAAGTCTAGTCTTTCCTGAGAGTGGGTGCTCTCATGCTCCTCATAAATGGAGGGGATGTCTTGTGGGAATTGGTCATGTGCATCATCCACAAGTTCAATAGGAGGAGGGACTTCACTTTCTTTAGCCCATTTGTCTTCTTGAATCTCTCGTAAGAATTCTGGTGTGAATCGATTCAGAGAAGATGATGTATCTGGCTCCGTAGAGTTAGGCACATAGGCTTCAGGCACATAGGCTTCCTGGGCAGGAAGACCTGCTCCTTCACTTGCCTTGTCCTTATGTTGAGAGGCTGGTTCCTTTTCTGATTGTGCAATTAGCTTCTCTATTCTTTCTAACAGTCCATCAAAGTGCAACTGTGTCTTCGCTGAACTAGAGATGTTAAATAGGCGACTTGCTTCAAACATGGTCTGAGCCAATTCCACCATCTTAGCACAAATTTTGGTTCGTTCTAGCTCTAGTTCTGCTCTAGGGTAACAGTTTTCATCATCAGTTACGTTTGGCCCTTCTTGGATTCTGGCCTGATATGCTTTAAGCATCATGTTTAGGTTCTCGGGAGTGGGATCTGCTAGGACTGATCCTACTCTTGGGGGTGGTGGGTTTAGGTGAGGCGGGTTGGAAGGTGGTTGTTGGCATACAAAGCAACAGAGGAGTCATGCACAATACGGCAACAAGGCCAAATCATTTTTTTCCCATGGATTATGTACAACTCAAGTGATTTTGATCACTACACAAACATTGTAAATCCCGTTTTTGGTAGAATAGACTCCATTTTGTGCAAGCCGAGGAGTCCTCGAGCTTGAGGAGTATTAGAAGTACCATCGTACCAATTTTCATAATTTTTAGACTTCGTTTGAACCCTCAAATAAGCCCTGGAACCTAATTTTTAACTAGGCCGGACACTAGGTCTAGACAGGGCCAAAACTAGTCAAAAAACTATAAAAAGAGCTAGAGAGCTCATTTTTGAGGTTAGATTGTTTGTGAATTGAGCTTATGTAAGAGACCTTTTGATTAATGCAAAGAACTCCATTGTTCCTCTCCTTGTTCTTGCCTTATGTGCGCGTGTGTGTATGTGTGTGCATGCTTGTGTGCTTCTCACTCACGCACTTGTGCCTTCACTTGCTCATAGTCTTCATACTAGTCCTCACGTCTCCACGGATTGACATTTATGAGGTGTATCTCTTCACGTTGGTACTCACCATTGTGCTAGAGTGACGCCAAATTTGGCGCCGTTGCCGGGGAGAGAGCTTCGGGGACGAGCGTGTGATGGTAAGACGTCGAGTTGAGACATTGGAGTTATAGGTAACATCCTTCCTTCTCTTAATTTTTCTTCATTTTTTCCTTACTTTCGCATCACCATCATCACCATCATCATCTCCACCATCTCCCACCTCCATCTCCATCTCCACAAAAAATTTCAGTTTTTTGGTCATATTACACCCCCCACCTCATTTCCCTCATTTCATTGTGAGAGAGAGCGAGAGAGAGCTTGCATGCTATCTGTTTTTGGTGTGTTTTTGAGCTTTTGTTGCAGGAACTTGCTGTACCACCTCCTCCAGCAGTGTGCGCAGGTACGACAGGCTCTGCACAGGTCCGGGGACGACGACCTCTATCTGTCGCGAAAGACAAAAAAACTTAAAATTTTGTGAATGCATGTTTAGCACGGTAACCTACACCATTAGGGCACTCTAAATCACTAGAAGTTTCTCAAAAATTTGCGTTTTTTCAGTCTATCGCGACAGACACCGTCTATCGCGACAAACACTGTCTATCGCGACAGACACCGTCTATCGCGACAGACAGAGACCCACGACAGACAGCGTCTATCGCGACAGACACCGTCTATCGCGACAAACCGAAATCCCACGACAGACACCGTCTATCACGACAGACCGAAATTCCACGACAGACAGCGTCTATCGTGACAGACACCGTCTATCGCAACAGACCGAAATTCCACGACAGACAGCGTCTATCGCGACAGACACCGTCTATCACGACAGACCGAAATTCCACGACAGATAGCGTCTATCGCGACAGACACCGTCTATCGCGACAGACCGAAATTCCACGACAGACACCGTCTATCGCGACAGACACCGTCTATCGCGACAGACAGAAATTCCACGACAGACACCGTCTATCGCGACAGACACCGTCTATCGCGACAGACACCGTCTATCGCGACAGACAGAAATCCACGATAGACACTGTCTATCGCGATAGACACCGTCTATCGCGACAGACCGAAATTCCGCGACAGACACCGTCTATCGCGACAGACACCGTCTATCGCGACAGACACCGTCTATCGCGACAGACACCGTCTATCGCGACAGACACCGTCTATCGCGACAGACAGAAATCTGCGACAGACAGCGTCTATCGCGACAGACACTGTCTATCGCGACAGACAGCCCCCACGATAGTTTGTGTCTATCGCGACAGACGCCGTCTATCACGACAGACAGACATTTTCGGCAAAAATTAAGGGGGTAAATTTTTTGGAAATTTAGGCTAAACTTTGGGCTTAGTTGCACTCTCAAATACTCATACACTTGCAAATGCCTTAGAAAAATGCATTAAAACCCTGAAAGGTTCTGTTTGTCTAAGTTAACCCCCTAAACCCTGAACGGTCATAACTTTTTCATACGAAATCCATTTTCTGAGCTCTAGGGCTTGTCGGAAAGCTCGTGGCATATACTACACGCCCTCAACTGTTTTTTATAAGAATGACGCGTTGATTTTTAGATAGGATATTTGGAAGTTGACACACAGAGGGGTAGAAACACCAAGGGAGCTCTAGAGGAAATTTCTAGCAATACAAAAGGGGGAACAAGGGTCATTAAAAAAGTGTCTGAAATAAATTGTCTGTCAATTGAAAGGTCTACTTGGAGCTAATCTTGGGACTTATGTAGGTCTATTGAGAAGCAATTGAGAGCGTCCAAGCAAGGGTTTTGCGCAAGCTTGAGAATCAACTTCTCGAGCACTAAAGAGCAAGGTTCGGCAAGAAAGGTCGGAATACTCTCAACTCCTCTTCGTCCATTCCTAGCTTAGGCTAAGAATGATTAGAAGTAGGAGTAAGTCAGGGCGACGATAGGCCACTATCAAGTTGAAGCATACCTAAACTTTCAAGCTCAAGCTAAGGGCATAATCCTTGTACTGTCGAGAATTTTAAAGGGAAAGAACTTAACGTGGAACGATCAACTGTAAGTGCGAAACAACATTCAAATATTCCTGACGACGTGATATCAGACAAGACCTTAAACACGATAAAATACCTAAAAAGAACCAAGCGACTAATATAAAGTAACCAGCAACGAGGTTGTACTCTGGGCAAAGAATTGGGCTACTTAGATAGGCATATGAACCTTAGATCAGGACGACATCTAGTAAGGGAGAGACAAAGCCTTAGATCTTCAGAGGCTAGTGTTAACCACACTGCTAGGTCTTGGGCCCAGCAGTTGAGCCACCACTCGTACTACCCTAGCTCTGAGACCAGTGAGTCAGAGATGTCTCAAGGCATGGACAGACCTATGGGAAGTTCAGGTGTGCCTTACTTGTACAGGGTAGAAGGCCCTTACAAAACACAGTTGGAATACCTTAGGACCAACCGATTAGGTGCTAGCATCTATGAGGACGGCCTAGGAAGATCCGTGGTCCAGATTAAAAACCCTGACCAATCCATAGGACTAGAGCACCCAGCTGTCAAGTTTGAAAACGGTGCATACCTGGACAAAGAAGGAACCATATACGTAGTCACCAGTCACCCAGATAGGACAGATGAATTTGGGAATGTAATCTCCGAAGCGGACTTAGGTGACTTGGAACAAGGAAACATGGGTGTAGAACCTAGAACCCCTCGAGGCAAATCTGTTCTCACTAGGATTATCACACCTGAGTGGGTTCCCCAAGACAACAAGAGCATAGAGTTGCTCCTCAATCGAGAAACTGACGAAGCCTTTTGGAGGTATAAATCTAATCAGCCAATTGATATAGGAAATATCATGATCTACGAGTTTAAGGATCCTGATAGTCCAGGCAGAGTGACCTACTTAGATCACGCTTCAGAACGGATCTTTGCGGTTACGGAAAATGATAGGCATGCTTACACTTGGAAGGGTGAATTCATTTTCCCCCAACCAAGATCAAATGTATCCTATGGTCACCCTGGGGCTGGAACATCCCAAGCTCATGGAATGCAAAGGGACAGAAGTAGAGATAGACCAGAAGTAAGCTTTGCCAATCCAGTGGGCAGAGAAAGAACGAGGACGGAGACGAATAGGGTAGAACCTGAGGTGCTTAGAGCTCACAGGAACCAAAGAAATGTGGATGGATTCCCTCTGCCGAGACCTAGAGAGCACGCAAGAACTCTGAGACCGACTCAGCTAGTTAAGTCCATGAAGAATTACTTTGATGGCACAGGAGATCCCTATGATCATGTGGTGGAGTTCAAGCAAGTCTTGAGAGCTGAACAAGTGGAGGATCTATTCACGCAGTACAATGCCTTCGGTCTAACCCTTAGGAACACAGCACTTACATGGTTTCAGCCATTGGATGAGCGCCAGTTCAGGAGCATAGACCAACTCCTAGAAGCATTTATTATTGAATTCTCCAAGAGTGGCATAAGACATAATACCTCCTCACTGATTCACAGCTTCAAGCAAACCCCTCAAGAGACTGTGAGACTTGCAGGAAGAAGATTTAGGCAATACCTTGAAAGATGTCCTGTTTCGGAGCTACCCACATCTGCCAAACAAGTAGCCTTATTCCTTGATGGATTGCTGAGTACGAAATTGAGATCCTATGTGTATCTGAAAGACCCTAGGACTATAGAAGAGTGTGTACGCATGTGCATTGACATTGAAGATAACCTAGGGGAAGAACTAGAGCTTTCCAAAATCTACAAAGATTCAGATAGTGCATCTAGTCACTCTTCCACGCAATCCACATCAATTGAGGAACTCGCAGAGAAAGTAGCTCAGAAATTAGGGGTAACTAGTAAACAAATCCCAAGGTTTGCCCCTGTGAAAAGGTGCTACACTTGTGGTGGTGACCACATGGCGAATGTCTGCCCCATTATGGCTCAGCCCCAAGTAAATCCTAGTAGCCAGTACTGCACCATAGAACGGAGATACACCAATCACACCGCACAAGATTGCCCATACAACAAGCAGGCAGTTAGGCAACCCCACCCTCAGCCATACCCTCAGCAGGGAAGATACCAGAACCCGTACCCTCCACAACCATATGGTAGGCCACAACAAAATTTCCAACCTCAATATCAAAACCAACAAAGGCCTCAGCCTGTGCTAGCACAACAACCCCCAGCCCCAGCTAATGTGATTCCGGTAAAGTATACTGCTGCAGAAGAGAACCTGAATAGAGCTATAGTCCCTGTAACATCCTTGCTTTCTGAAAGTGACCCGAGTGACCATAGCTTTGATTCTACACATGTTGATAGCCCCCAGGCCTACTACATGCAGTCTCCTGAGCATGGTGAGTCCTATTATAGCGAAGAGACAAACGAACCTAGCTGGGAGTCAGATTACATGAACGTCATGTATGCAAACCCCAATCCTAGGCCTCAATCTAGGCAAGTAAGACCTCCATTCCCAAGAGGACCATGCTACAGATGCCAAGGAGATCACTTCATTCGTGATTGCCCCTTACCTGCACTTACACAAAACCAGTCAGTGACGATCCAAGGCTTTTGCCAAGATTGTGGAAAAGAGCATCTCTTACGAGATTGCCCAAAGAACCCCAATAATATGCCAAAAATCACGCCCATCAACGTTATTGAGTTAGTGGTAGATTCCAGCGGAAGTATTACTTCCACTGCACCCGTACAGGTAGTCACGAGAGCTCAAGCAGTGAAGCAAAACCAAGGGGTAGGCAAGGAAAAGAGCCCAGACGCTAGCGATACTGAGAGCCAAAATAAAAAGAGAACAAGAGCCTGGAGAGATAGCCGCGAACGCATGAAAAGGCAATGGGCAAAGAAGATGAGTGAACTTGAGGAAAGTCTACGAGAAACCAAGGCTAAAATCATAGAGATCACATCTCAACCGCACTCTCACACATTCCCACCGCTACCATCCCCATCACCCTCCATCCCTCCACCCTCTAAGACACCCCACGTAACCTACCCACCACCCCAAACAGGATCAGTATTAGCTGATCCCACTCCTGAAGACATAGACATGATGCTTAAGGCATATCAGGCCAGAATCCAAGAAGGGCCAAACGTCACGGATCATGACAAGTGCTATCCCAGAGCTGACCTAGAGATAGAAAGAACCAAGCTGTGCGCGAAAATGGTCGCATTGGCTCAGACTATGTTTGAAGCCAGTCGCCTTTTCAATTACTCGAGCTCAGCCAAGACGCAATTACACTTGGATGGATTCCTAGAGAAGTAAGAGGGAATAATTGCAAGATCTGCCAAGGAAGAAAAAAATCAAGAAAAAGATAAAGTAAGCAAAAACATGAACCATCCCCCATCGGAAGTTTATGTGGCCAATTCCACTAAACCAGACAACTTCCCCTCCTTAGAAAGAATAGAGAGGCTAATTGCACAATCAGAAAAGGAACCTGCCCCTCAAAGAAAGGAAAGGGCAAGAGAACGGATAAGCAAGCCTCTTCAGGAAGCCCATGTGCCTCCTCAAGAAGCTTATCTTCCCCCCCCAAAAGGCACATGAGCCTCCCTCGAAAGCTTGCGTACCTCCACAGGTTGCCTACATTCCTTCTCAGGAAGCGTATGAGCCTGTTCGGAAAAGTAATAGAATAAGTAACCCTCCCCAGGAAGCTTGTGCTCCAGCCATCTATGAGAACGAGGAGAGAGCCAACGATAGAATAAGCCCTCCTTCCAAGGTTGCGTATGCGCCTAATTCTACGGAGCCAGACACTTCTTCTTCTATGAATCGGTTTGCACCAGACTTCCTACGAGAGATTCAAGAAGACAAATGGGATAACGAAAGTGAAGTCGCCCCTCCCTTTGAACTTGTGGATGATGCACACGACCAATTCCCACAAGACATCCCATCTATTTACGGGGAACATGAGAGTACTCAGTCTCACGAGAGATTGGACTTTGAATCTAATTCCATACAAGAGTTACCCCACTTCACAAGACCATGGGAAGCAAAGTCCACCTGTATGAGAACACCTACAGTCATGGTAAGAAACGAAGATTCAGTCATACCTAGGAACACAGAGGTAGTGAAGAACGCTAACGTGCAGTGCAATCTCAAGTTAGAAGAGCTACTCAGGGTTAGACCTGAATTATGGAAACATGTAGCCAAACAAGTACCAGAGATAGCAAAACCTCGTTCTCAGGTAGGATCCCATAGGACAGTGCCAGAAATTCCCTTGGATAAGATAGGAGATATGTGTGAAGGTGAAGAAGGGAACACCTATCTTCCCATCACCTACCAGGAGTACACCACCAAGGCAATTTTGGACTCAGGTGCAGGAGTTGCAATTGCCACTACTTCCCTATGGAAGCGTTGGGGCAAGCCGGCACTCAGGCCAACGAGAATGAAATTGCAGATGGCCGATGGTCACATAGAGAGACCCCTAGGATTGCTAGAAGGAATAACTCTCACCACTTGTGGTGTCGAGTTTGAGCATACATTTGCCATATGCGACTTCAGCAAAAATCATGCCTATGAGATGATTTTGGGAAGACCATTTATGCGACTGTTGCAAGTGGTACAGGATTGGGGAACCAACTCCTTGTATTTGCAACACTTGGGTTTTACGACCAAAGTCAATCTCAAGGATTATTCTCATAGAGATGTCCCTCCTATCCAATGGAATCCCATCCATAGAGCCAAAGATGATACAGAATCGGTGCATTCCATAGGGTCTGGATCCTCATGGATGCATGAAGACACCCACTTATGGATGTGCAAGGTAGCAGTAGAAGAAGAGAAGAGAGAGAAAGCCAGAGAGATAGGTGCGAAAGAAACCCATAGATCAATCCCAGACCCAGCCTATGCACCTGTAGTTTTTCCAGACGAAGAATTTGAGCCTCACGGTTGGGCAGAAATTTTAGCAACAATGGACGTAGCCATCAATGAAGAACAATGGACTCCTCACTGTGATGAGGATGGCTATGACATTTCAGTCTTCTCCATAGAGCCAATCATGGGAGAGGCAGTTCTAGAAGAATGCGAACCTAGCCCTGATGCATTTGAGGATGCAAGTGACTCCGATCTAGAGTCAATCATTATGGACCCACCATTTGCATCAGATGAAGAATACTTCCGTGAAGTAGAATTTCAACCCCAGAGGCATGGAGAGGTTACAACTAATGTAAGATTAGCAACACATGTGACCCCGAAGGAAGAAGGAAAGAAACGAAAGAAGAGAGAAGCCTTACCAGAAGAGGAAGAATCTTTGTTTGAGGTCCCAGAAAATTTTAAGAAGTATGAGATAGATGACAGGAGAGTCATGATAAGAATGCCTAAACGAGAGGCACAATCAGGAGAGGCCTATGATAACAAAGAAACCACCAAGAAAATAGTAGTGGCCCTAGAAGAAGGAGAGGAGAGATGCACGTATATAGGCCATGACCTGACAGAAGAAGAAGAGCACGAATTGATTGCCTTGCTAAGAGAATACAGAGATGTATTCGCTTGGAGTTACAAGGATTTGAAAGGTGTTGACCCGGACATATGCTCACACACCATCCCCATGACTTCAGATGCCAAACCCTCTAAGCAAAAGCCCTATACTTATAACGATAATTACGCTGCTAAGATCAAAGAAGAGATAGATAGATTGGTTGAAGCTGGATTTATTTATGAAATTGAGCACACTGAATGGGTATCCCCCATCGTAGTGGTGCCCAAGAAGAATGGCAAGCTGCATGTGTGCATTAACTTGAAAAAGGTTAATGCAGCCACAATTCGAGATAACTATCCGCTTCCCATCACAGAACATCTCTTAGAAAGAGTGGCAGGCAAGGAAGTGTACAGCTTCCTTGATGGATTTTCTGGCTACAATCAAGTAGCCATAGCTCCAGAGGATCAGCATAAGACAGCCTTTGCCACAGAATGGGGCATTTTTGCTTTTAGAGTAATGCCATTTGGGCTTACCAATGCACCAGCTACCTTCCAGAGGCTGATGTGCCATGTGTTTAAGGAGTTCCTGAGGAAGAGTTTAGAAGTCTACGTTGATGATCTTTGTGCTCATTCCAACATTAGACAAACCCATATCCCTGAACTCAGACAAATCTTTGACAAATGTAGAGAATCTCAAGTCTGCCTGAACCCAGAAAAGTGTGTTTTTATGGTCAGGCAAGGCAAGATTCTAGGACACATAGTGTCAAAGAATGGCATATCTACCGACGAAGAAAAAGTGAGAGCCATAGCAGAGCTACCTAGGCCAAAGAATGTCAAGGAAGTACAAGCTTTCATGGGGCATTGTGGTTATTACCGACGATTTATACACATGTATGCTGTCATTGCAAAGCCCATGTACGGGCTTCTGACTAACTTTGAGTGGACAGATGAATGTGAGAATTCCTTCCAGGAGCTTAAACGAAGATTATGTTCAGCACCAATCTTGACCACACCAGATTGGAATAAACCATTCCATGTTCATGTGGATGCATCCAATTATGCTATTGGATGTGTGCTTGCACAACCTACTGGTGAAGGTAATATGGATCTTCCAATTGCCTATGCCAGTAGACAATTGAATGCGGCTCAACGGAATTACACCACTACGGAGAGAGAAGGCTTAGGCATGGTATATGCAGTTAAGAAATTTAGACACTATTTGCTTGCAAATAAGTTTAAATTTTTTACTGATCATCAGGCATTGCTATACCTCGTAAACAAGCCATGCAATACAGGAAGATTAGTGAGATGGTTTCTCTTGCTCATGGAATATGACTTTGAAGTTGTGGTAAGGAAAGGTAGGACTCATTTGAGAGTTGATCATCTCTCTAGGCTCACATCGGGAGAAGCCCCACAAGGAGTGTCAGATGACCTTCCTGATGCTTACTTGTTTAATTTGGAAGTTGTACCGCAGTGGGTCAAGCCATTGGTACCAGTATTGACATACGGGCCTAATCATCCAGTGATAAACACACGGAATAGAGAGGTTGTAAAAGCCCAAAAGTACCACATCATGGCAGGAAGCATGTACAAGCACACAGATCAAGGGATCTTGGCTTGTTGCGTAGAAGAGGATGAGTACGCTAAATGGTTGCAATTAGCACATGTAGGTGCGTTAGAGCAACACCATTCAAAGCAACGAACTTTACAGACTCTAAAGAGATTCGGAGTGCATTGGCCAACTATGGAAGCGGATGTCCAAAAGTTGTGCAAGGAATGCCCAATCTGTTGCACTAAACCACCAGTGGAACACGCCACTCTTTATCAAGTATCCATTGTGCCAGATTGGAGTGAACTTCTAGTATCCTTCCTGAGGACAAACACATTCCCTCCAGACATGACTCTGGCTAGGAAAAGGAGTTTAGAACAAGAAGCCCTGGATTACTCACTTATTGGTGATAACCTATACAAGCGTGGTAAAGATGGTTACCTGAGGCTATGTATTCATGAAAGTGAATATCTTAAGATCTTAGAAACTGCTCACCAAGGTGTAGCAGGAGGACACTTTGGACCAGATCGGGTGATCAAGGCAATACTATTTGCGGGGTTCTGGTGGCCTACCCTTCACATGGATGCACATACCTATGTGAAACGGTGTGATGTCTGTCAGAGGACTCAGTATCCTATACGCAAAGATGAGATGCCACTGAAACCTATGATGGGTGGACGTGCATTCTCTAAGTGGGGAATAGACTTCGTAGGTCCTATTAATCCCCCAGCTAAAGGTTCTCATGCAGAATACATCATTGTTGCAACAGATTATCTCACCAAGTGGGTAGAGGTAAAGGCTACGACAAAGAACGATGCTCAGACAACTGCTAAATTCTTGTTTGAGAATGTGTTCACAAGATATGGGCTACCTATAGAACTAGTAAGTGATAGAGGCACTCACTTCTTGAACGAAGTGATTGAAAATCTACTCCAAGAATTCCTGGTAATACACAAGAAGTCTGCCCCCTATCACCCTCAAGCTAATGGACAAGCTGAGAGCACTAATAAGATTTTATGCAATGTACTGACAAAATTAGTGAACACTAAACGCTCTGATTGGGACAAACAGTTACATCATGTTGTTTGGGCATACCGAGTTGCCTACAAAACGGTACTCCAAGCCACCCCCTTTCAGATGGTATTCGGTCAAAACGCTGTGTTACCCTTGGACTTCTTGATCCCTACATTGAGAGTAGCACAAGAGCACGAATGGACAGGTCATGAGCTCTCCTCTAGAATTTTTGACCTTGAACGATTAGGAGAAACAAGACTGAGAGCAGCGGCAGGAATATATGCAGCCAAGAAGAGACAGAAGGCATATTTCGATGCCCATGTGAAGGATAAAGGCTTGAAAGCAGGAGATCTAGTCTTAGTCTATACACTGAAACAACACGCGAGGAAGCTAGAAAAGAGAGGCTACGGACCTATGATTATCAATAGGATCTCCACGAGTGGAGCAGTACAATTAGCCACGTTAGAGGGTGATGTTCTCCCTAACTATATTAGCGGATGCAGAGTCAAGTTGTATCAGGAACCCCTCACGGAGGAAATGCTGAGCCGACTCAACACTGCTAAGAAACGCAAAGAGGAAGAAAAGAGAATTAGAGAAGAAGCTCAAGCAGAAGCTTTAGAACGCATCAGAAGGATGAAATTACGAAGGCAAGGTAGAGAGCAGCCTAGGACAAATGACTATGCAGATCAAGGATATCATATGGCAATGTGTGAAGTCGCAGGAACCAGCTCACATAGGATAACTGATCGACGTCCTTTCGTAACCCTAGATATAGGACAAGGAAAGAGTGCAAGGACCGTAAGAGCCTTGATTGACTCAGGTGCAGCCACTAGTGCTGTTAGAGTGTCTTACTGTCAAGAGTTACAGTTAACTGTCAATCCTGTGGAAGCATATCTCATAGGATTGGGAGGCGTGGAAACCCCTTGCATGGGCGAGGTGGAACTTCCCCTCTACATTCATGATGAGGCAATGACAGTTAAAGTACTGGTGTGTCAAGATGAGGATCTCAGTGAACCTCTAGTCTTGGGTCAAGATTGGATCTATGACCAAGCAATTAACTTAAACCTAAGAAGTGGACTTCTCCAAGTTTGGGTCAATCATAGTCGAGTTACAGTAGAATTAGACAATGGAGCACTCAAGGAACTAGGAAAGGCACAGACTCCTGGTCCTTCCAGGGGTACACATGAAGATGACCATGCTGTTCTTGTTCAAAACCATGTGTTGCAGAGGAATGATATTTGCGAAAAAGGAGTCAGGGATGCAATGGAACTCCCTTCTTTTCCAAAGACCAGAAGGAGGCAGCAACCAAAGGTGGATCAAAGGCAGAAGAAGCAGAGTACTACCTATGTCCGAGATCAAAAGTACCTGCGCAGCAGAATGTCCCAGAAAGTAAACCAAGTGTGGGTGCGGAAAGGCGAACACCCGGTTGCACTCACGACAACCACACGGGCAAAGCTTCTTACTAGTAACCAACAACGTGACGCCACTAAGAAGTCTGTCAGAAATTCTTCTGCTAAAGTGAAATCCATTTGGGTGCCCAAAAAGTCGATGAAGGCTAGCCCACAATCAAGACAAATTTGGGTGCCTAAGGCTTGCTTGAGGGCACAAGTAGCTACGCCAAGGCCACAACCTATGCAGCATAACCCAACTACGCGTACAGCCCGTATTCACTCGTTCTCAACACTCAGGAACACACCAAGAACCAAGAGCACGCATGTAATCACTTGTAAATGGGTCCCTAAAAGGCCTCATGTTCAAGCTGATACACCTATAATGTTCTCTAGCGCCTCTACGAAACCAAAGGAAAAACCCATCCACTGCATTTGGCAGCTTAAGACCTGTAATAAACCCCCCGACCCCAATTTGTAAATTCACCCCCACTTACTAACGGCATTAGTCTCCTAGGAATACACAAACATTAACTACACACACTGTCTTCGTGCACTTACTAACCACTAACTCACCATCTACCTCATGTTAATGTTGTAACGGGGACAACAACGGATTTATTCTGTCCATTACGATGTTAACACATGATTCTATATTCTCACAGAATCAGAAGGCAAGAAGTAAAATGGCAGAAGCGACAGGTTCGGGCTCACAAGTAGATACTTACTGCAGGAATTGATGTGGATAGTCTACCTGTGGATGTGCCACCAACTGAACGACCAGTGGAGCTGCAGCACCTTCAGCAAATCCCGGTGCCGGATCCACCTACAGGGATCACGGAAAGAGTCCATGCCAATTCTCATTGGTTCAATGGCATGCCAGGTCCATTAGGAGAGGCCAAGTATATCTGGGAGTCTAAGTGCGAATATGACAGATCATGGGTTCGATTCCAATTTTTCTCCAAGGAGTTTGAGACTTTACAGAACACCGAGGATCTCCAGACTATATGGCAACGAGCAGGGCTAGCAGAATACTTTGAAACCCCACTACCTAAACCAGATCTCCTCTGATGCTACTATTTGGTCTCCACATTACAAGCTAATGAAGAAAAGGACAAACCCGGATCATTTGTTCTTCCCTCCTTGTTGGGCAACAACGAGTTGAAGAGGTTTGAACTTACTGTGGAGTTGGTAAGCGACGCTTTGAATATGCACGGCACGCATGTACCCTCTGAAAAGGATGCTCTTGTTCCCACTAACATGAAGGATAGGAAACTATTGAAGCTTAAAGATATGGCAGCACTCACACCAAACGTGTCCATCCCTCTCCGCATGTGCATGCAACATTTCGCCTTTCCCGGCCAAGACCGCTTCACACAACCACACAAGAGAATCTGGTTCGCTCTCTACTTAGCGGAAGCAGGTGCGTTACCCATTAAGCTACCGGTATGGATTATAGATCAATTGTATGAAGCAAACAAACGGTCTTCTAGGAAATTAGTGGTGAATGGATGCTGTGCAATCACACGCATCATTTACCGGTGCCTAGCGTACGATGTCCCCATTGAACGTGCCTTAACTTGGGCACAATTACAAATGTTTAAAAGGCTCAAGACGTCCACACATCAATCCAAGCGCATGAGGGGTGCGATCCCTTGTGTCCAGACAAGGGAAGTTCTAACTACTCCTGAGGTATCGCCACGAAGGGAGGCCACGGTACCTCCCTTTACCATTAGGATACCCAGGTCGGGATCTGACACTACGACACAAGCTACCCCATCGGCTCCTTCTGTTCCACCTGAATTCGAATTTGCTGCCACTGGAGATGCTGAAGGAATGGACCCCCAGGACTTCGAAGCATTCCTACAAAGTACACAATTCTCCAATGTGGAGTTTTATTCAGAGGCAGAGGAACAAGGCACATCCTCACAACAAGGACACCTAGAAGAAGAAGCAGCATATGAAGAGGAGACCACTGAAGCCCCAGCCTATACAGCAGAACTTCGAAGGCTATATCAAATTATGGAAAGAGTGTGATCGCAACAACTACTCACCGAACAGAGTAGCAGAGTACTCATGACTCAGTTGTTGGAAGAAGCAGGAGTTGACTCAGAGTATAGGGAAGGTCTCTTATTGATGGCAGAAACATATGGGGTGGTGGAAGCAGTGCGCACTGCCATTCAGAGGTCTCCAGTTCAATATGACCCACGAAGGTTCCAGACACGACCACGCTCAGGGAAGAATATCCAGATTCCCATTACAGTTGCAGAAGAGCCAACTATTACATCTGAACCTATCAGGACAACCTCCCAAGCAACCGAAACGGCTAGCCAACAGCACCCAGTCACCCATGAGGAGTCCACCGAACCACTACCACCCACACCCCCACCATCACCTCCTAGAACAGAAACAGTGGAAATCACCTTGACCACTCAACCCACCGACCCAACCTTCATCTTCCGTACTCCCATCTCTAGTTCCACCCTATTCTCTACCACTGATAACCCAATCTTTGAAGCAACCCCCATCACTACACAATCCACCGAACCGCTCCTAGAGCCTACCCTAGGGCAACCATCACCCATGCCCTCAGCCATAGGTCACCCTGACCCTAGATCCACATTCATGGGTTTCCCTGCTACCACGCAACCCTTCCAGCCCTCCTCAAATTTACGACCTCAACCCCCGACCTCTCTCTCTCCATTTCTACAATCCCTCCATGACCTCCTTGCTAGAGCTTTTCAACCACGGTCTCAACCATTTCCTGTCTTTTCAGCTTCCCACCCCATTTCGCATCTATTCACCACTTCCACACACACACCACCTACCATCCCAATGTATATGGCAGACCCCACACTCACACCCACTCCTGAAGGTATGGACATTTCACCACCCACGGCACCTCCCCCCACGATTTCACCTCCTCCCATTCCCCCTCCACCAATTTCACTCACACACACGACTTCCATAGACACATCATTCACTGTTCCCCTTCCCCAATTCCCTTCCCATGCATCTCCCACTGTAAACACCACCCACTCATCTATAGGAAATGCATTGGACACCATGCTGGCTTGTATATCAAATTTAAGGACAGATTACATTCAGCTCCAGCAACAAAACGAACGCCTGCACGAGCACTCAGAGACACTACAGCACCGCCTTGCAGCACTAGAAGAGGAAAATGCTCGCCTCCACACACAGTTCCAAACTCTCCAAGAAGCTCATGGCATATTGGAGGTACAGTTACAGAACACAGATCAGGAAGCGATACAAGTGGTAGAAGGTCACCTACGGACACAGCTGGAACGCAACTCAAAACTTCAGCGAAATATGGCTCTACTCAAACGCCATCTTGCGGCCGCTCAGGAAGAGAATAGACGCTTGCAAGTACAAAATCAAGAGAACTTGGAGGCAGCAATTGAGAGCACACCGGGGGCACCCATCAGCCCATCCAAGTTTCAAGCAGTGACCCCTGATAATATCAAGATCATATTAGAAGACTATGCCATGCTGCTTGAAGCACATGATAAACTATCGGAGGAACTGGGACAATTGAAGCAGGAACACAAAAAAGGACCAACAGCAGCCTCTCCAACCACCCCCTCCGCGGCTTCACTTCTCACAGACGCAGAGGCCATAAAAGATCTCCAGAAACAGGTCACTAAATTGCAAACACGTCTACTACAGTATGAGAGACCATCTTCCCCTCTAGAGGCTCCCACGGACAAAGAAGTTGTGCAAATTCCTGTGGAACAAACGTTTAACGAAGAATACGATCCGCAACCATTCCCAGGAGGCCAACAAACAGAAGAAGCGCAGGACACATTCGAGGCACCACGGCCCCCATGGCTACGTCAAGTGGAGGAAATCGGGAGTTCGCACGAAGAGCGCACAGTAGTGCAAAATCAGGCCATGAGGGTCATAGAGGAAACTATGTTACAATCAGCTTACTTCAAGAACCTGTCATCGAGACGCCTGATCCTCTCATCTGAACTCCAATACAGGCCGTATTATATTATCTTGGCTGATTATAATGCAGAAATACAAAGAGTCACGGGTCAGATTCCTACCTTTGCAACCCAATTTCAACCCGAAGACCTTCCTCCAGAGGTGCAAAAAGGCAAAATTCGTCAACCCACCTGGCGGCAGAAACTTCTAGAGACATATCCAGAAATGCTACGCACATGGAACAATGCGCCTCTACACCTCCTATACAATCCATGTTACGGTCCAGTCCCACGCCGCAGGTCTTGGAAGGCATTCAATATCAAGGTACAGAACAACGCGCAATGCAAGGAATGGCTGAACTACCCGTACATTGCGCCACCACAGGGACCACCGTCGGTAGCATATATGATGGGAACCATTCGCCATTGGATGCCGCGCTTGAAGCCCATGCAAGATGTAGCAGCGCAAATGATGCTTAAAATCTTAGATATGATGCAAGTAGTCCTGAAGACTTTTAGAAATGCAGCCGCACCACAGGTACGTCTCCCGGGGTTTAGCAATGGAAATTACGACTTGGTGTATGACATGAGCACCACCCCCAGTATTCGTGTGGCTTACGCCTGGCATGCACGCATCAAATACCTCCCTGCCTGCTACAAACAGACCTTCGAAGAAATGTTCAGATCAGGTTTCTGGGAATATCACTCGGAGATTTTCGCACCAAAGCCAACACATCTGCTCCAACTTTTTGCTTGTGAACAAGCAATGTACTCAGAGTACTACACCACCCCGCAACCAGAGACCCCTGGTGCAATCAATTGGGATGCATTGGAAGCTGATCTAGCAAGAGGCTTACGGATAGGAGAACATGAACTGGCCACCAATGTCATCCAATATTATATCGACCACTCGAGAGAACAAAGGTCTGTCAGGGGCGACAGACGCTAGGAAGGGGGGCGTGTTGGCATACAAAGCAACAGAGGAGTCATGCACAATACGGCAACAAGGCCAAATCATTTTTTTCCCATGGATTATGTACAACTCAAGTGATTTTGATCACTACACAAACATTGTAAATCCTGTTTTTGGTAGAATAGACTCCATTTTGTGCAAGCCGAGGAGTCCTCAAGCTTGAGGAGTATTAGAAGTACCATCGTACCAATTTTCATAATTTTTAGACTTCGTTTGAACCCTCAAATAAGCCTTGGAACCTAATTTTTAACTAGGCCGGACACTAGGTCTGGACAGGGCCAAAACTAGTCAAAAAACTATAAAAAGAGCTAGAGAGCTCATTTTTGAGGTTAGATTGTTTGTGAATTGAGCTTATGTAAGAGACCTTTTGATTAATGCAAAGAACTCCATTGTTCCTCTCCTTGTTCTTGCCTTATGTGCGCGTGTGTGTATGTGTGTGCATGCTTGTGTGCTTCTCACTCACGCACTTGTGCCTTCACTTGCTCATAGTCTTCATACTAGTCCTCACGTCTCCACGGATTGACATTTATGAGGTGTATCTCTTCACGTTGGTACTCACCATTGTGCTAGAGTGACAGTGGTGGTTCAGATGGAGTTGGGAATGGTGGAGGTGATGGAGGTGGGGCAGTGTGAGAGGGAGTTTGAGCTGTGAGTTCAGTTATCCTGGCCTTTGTTTCTCTGAGGCTTTCCTCGAGTTCACTCATCTTTTTTGCCCATTGTCTTTTCATTCTTTCATGACTATCTCTCCAAGCTCTAGTCCTTTTCTTTGTCATGCTCTCTGTTTCACTAACATCTGGGCTCTTTTCCTGGCCTACCCCTTGGTTTTGCTGCACTGCTTGAGCTCTAGTGACTACATGTACGGGTGCAGTGGAAGTGACACTTCTTGTGGAATCTACCACTAACCCAATAACGTTAATAGGAGTGATTTTTGGCATATTATTAGGATTCTTAGGGCAGTCTCGTAAGAGATGCTCCTTTCCACACTCTTGGCAAAAGCCCTGGATCTTTACTGATTGGGTTTGGGTAGGTGCGGGCATGGGGCAGTCACGAATGAGGTGATCTCCCTGACATCTGTAGCATGGTCCTCTAGGGAATGGGGGTCTTACTTGCCTAGGTTGAGGTCTAGGGTTGGGGTTTGCATACATGACGTTTGTGTAATCTGACTCCCAACTAGGTTCCTTTGGCTCTTCACTGTAATAGGACTCACCATGTTCTGGAGACTGCATGTAGTAGGCCTGGGGGCTGTCAATATGCGTCGAATCAAAGCTATGGTCACTCGGGTCACTTTCAGAAAGCAATGGTGTTACAGGGACTATAGCTCTATTCAGGTTCTCTTCTGCAGCTGCATATTTTACTGGGATCACATTAGCTGGTGCAGGGGGTTGTTGTGCTAACACAGGCTGAGGCCTTTGTTGGTTTTGGTAGGGTTGGTAGGTTTGTTGAGGTCTTACATACTGCTGAGGTGGGTACTGGTTCTGGTATCTTCCTTGTTGAGGGTATGGTTGTGGGTACGTTTGTCTAACGGTTTGCTTATTGTAGGGACAATCTTGCGCGGTGTGATTGGTGTACCTTCGTTCTATGGTGTAGTACTGGCTACTAGGATTAACTTGGGGTTGAGCCATAATGGGACAGACATTCGCCATATGGTCGCCTCCACAAGTATAGCATCTTTTCACAGGGGCAAACCTTGGGATTTGTTTGCTAGAGACACCTAGTTTCTGAGCTACTTTCTCTGCTAATTCCTCAATTGATGTGGATTGAGAGGAAGAGAGGCTAGAGGCACTATCTGAGTCTTTGTAGATTTTGGAAAGCTCTAGCTCCTCCCCTAGGTTATCCTCGATGTCAATGCACATGCGTACACACTCTTCTATAGTCCTAGGGTCCTTCAGATACACATATGACCTCAATTTGGTACTTAGCAATCCATCCAAGAATAAAGCCACTTGCTTAGTTGGTGTGGGTAGCTCAAGGACAGGGCATCTCTCCAAGTATTGCCTAAATCTTCTTCCAGCAAGTCTCACGGTCTCTTGAGGGGTTTGCTTGAAGCTGTGAATCAGCGAGGAAGTGTTATGTCTTATGCCACTTTTAGAGAATTCGATAATGAATGCCTCTAGAAGTTGGTCTATGCTCCTGAACTACCTCTCGTTTAGTGGCTGAAACCATGTCAAGGCAGTGTTCCTAAGGGTTAGACCAAAGGCATTGTACTGCGTGAATAGATCCTCCACTTGTTCAGCTCTCAAGACTTGCCTAAACTCAGCCACATGATCGTATGGATCTCCAGTGCCATCGAAGTAGTTCTTCATGGACTTAACTAGCTGAGTCGGTCTCAAAGTCCTTGTGTGCTCTCTAGGTCGTGGTAGAGGGAACTCATCCGCATTTCTTTGATTCCTGTGAGCTCTAAGTATCTCAGGTTCCACTCTATTTGTCTCCATTCTTGTTCTTTCTCTGCCCCCTAGGTTGGCAAAGCTTACTTCTGGCCTATCTCTACTTCTGTCTCTTTGAATTCCATCAGCTTGGGATGTTCCAGCTCCAGGGTGACCATAGGACACATTCGATCTTGGTTGGGGGAAAACGAATTCACCCTTCCAAGTGTAAGCATGTCTATCATGTTCTGTAACCACAAAGATCCTCTCTGAAGCGTGATCTAAGTAGGTCACTCTGCCTGGGCTATCAGGATCCTTAAACTCATAGATCATGATTGTTCCTATATCAGTTGGCTGATCAGATTTATACCTCCAAAAGGCTTCGTCAGTTTCTCGGTTCAGAAGTAGATCTATGCTCTTATTATCTTGGGGAATCCACTCTGGTGTGATAATCCTAGTGAGAATAGATTTGCCTCGAGGGTTCCTCGGTTCTTCACCCCTGTTTCCTTGCTCTAGGTCACCTAAGTCCGTTCCTGGGATCTCATTCCCAAATTCATCAGTCCTATCTGGATGACTGGTGACTACATATATTGTCCCTTCCTTGTCTAAGTAGGCTCCATTTTCGAACTTGACAGCTGGGCGCTCTAGTCCAATAGATTGGTCAGGATTCTTAATCTATACTACAGATCTTCCTAGGCCGTCCTCATAGATGCTAGCACCTAATCGGTTGGTCCTAAGGTATTCCAACTGCGTTTTGTAAGGGCCTTCTACCCTGTGCAAGTATGGCACTCCTGAACTTCTCGTAGGTCTGTCCATGCCTTGAGACATCTCTGATTCACTAGTCTCAGAGCTAGGGTAGTATGAGTGGTGGCTCAACTGCTGGGCCCAAGACCTAGCAGTGTGGTTGACACTAGCCTCTGAAGACCTAAGGCTTTGTCTATCTCTCCCTAGATGTCACCCTGATCTAAGGTTCATAAGCCTAAATGAATAGCCCAAATTTGCCCAAGTACAACCTCGTTGCTGAGTTCTTTTGTATCAATTACTTGATTCTTTTTTAGTGGATTACAGCATTTATAATCTTGTTTGATATCACGTCGTCAAGTATACTTGAGTGTATTTCCGCACTGTAAGTTGATCGTTCCTCGTTAGATTCTTTCCTTTAAGGTTATCGCATCACGAAGAGATTATGTTTAATCTTGAACTTGAGTGCATAGGTAGTCTTCAACTTGATTGATGCCTATCGCCGTCCTGGCCTACTCCTATCACTAGTCGTTCTTAGCCTAAGCTAGGAATTGACAGAGGGAGTTGAGGATTTTCCAACCTTGAGTTTCTTTCCTTGCGTTGTTGCCCTGGTGTGCCTAGGACGCGTATTCCCAAGCTTGCACTTACTCTTGCTTGAATGCCCTCAAGTGCTCTTACTGGACCTGTAAAAGTCCCACGGTTAGCTCAAGACTTAGATTCAAATGACACAATAGACCACTTTCATGCATGTAACTCACAGACCAAATTATCCTTTGCCTTTATGGAAAATAATCCCAGGGATCCCTCAGTTTTCCTACCTCGGTGTATGGTCCACTTCAAAATACCCTACCTAATAATCTTGATATTAATTTTCACATAACCAGTGGGAGTTTTGGTTGTACTCCCCACAAGCTTTCCAACAAGACAAGAATCACAGTATTGGATTTCGTATGAGAAAGTTATGCCAGTTCAGGGTTCTCGTGCTAAAACAGGGTTCAAACAGGCTAACAGATCATAGGATTTTTTCTCAAAAACACGTGTGTAGGGACCTCACAAATCACTAATGACTCTCTAATTATGCCCGAAATTCCCCCAAAGACTTGGAAATATTAACCCTAATTTTTTTTGCCGAAAAGCCTGTCAATCGCGATCGACAGGTCTGTCAATCGCGATTGACAGAGGTGTCCGTCGGGGCCCGTCGGTCGCAATCGACACGTCAGTCACGATTGATAGTGTCAATCGCGATCGACAGAGTCGGTCGTGAGTCCTGTCAATCGCGATCGATGGTGTCAATCGTGATCGACACTTTTTTTGGGTTTTTCGCCGTGAATTCAATCGATCGGGGCTGTGTCCGTCACGATGGACACGTGGCTACGCGAAAAAGTCAATCAATCGTTGAAATTCAGTCGGTCGCGATCGACAGTGTCTATCGCGACTAACAGAGGTGTCGATCGTGGCTGTCGATCGCGATCGACGGTGTCAATCGCGATTGACAGGGTCCTACGTGGCAATCAGTCGGTCGTGGGGTCTGTCGGTCCCGATTGACAGGGTCTGTCGATCGTGGCTGTCGATCGCGATCGATGGTGTCGGTCGCGATTGACAGAGAAACACGGAATTTTTTAACTGTTTTTAGTGATTTAGAATGTG
>MU260402.1:117500-120000 GCA_020310875.1 Ceratopteris richardii
TGAATGTTTCTTCATAGTCAATCCCATAGGATTGAACAAATCCTTTTGCCACAAGCCTTGCTTTGAACCTAGCAATTGAACCATCAGAATTTCTCTTTACTTTATAGACCCATTTGTTGCCAATTACTTTCATCGCTTCTTGCCTTGGAACAAGACTTCATGTGTTGTTCTCTTCAAGGGCTTTGTACTCTTCTTCCATAGCTTCTTGCCACTCCTTTGTGTCTTTGGCCTCTTCATATGTAGAAGGTTCATGATCTTTGATAACCTTAGTCTTGAAAGCATAATGCCTAGCAATATAACTATCATAAACAAGCCTTGAGATTGGATGTTTTACCCTTGTTGACCTCCTTTCTTCTCCTTTTTCTGGAATGAACCTTCTTTGCCTTGGCACCTTGATTTTTGTGTTTGATGTAGCTCCCCCTTCTAACATAGGTTCTTCAAAGTCTTCAACTTCATGTCCATCTTCATCAAGATCTACCAATCTTGCCTTTCCTTTATTCACTGATTGATGGGCTGAATCCATGCTTGAACTCCTTTGTATGCTTGGACCACTGATTTCCAAGCTATCTTGAAACCTAGCTTCATATCTTCTCTCTGCCTCTTCAATATCTTCATCTTGTAATGGAACTTTGGAAGCATACCATGGTTTGAGTTCATCAAACACTACATCTCTAGATACCTTTAACTCCTTAGTATTAGGATTGTAGCACCTGTAACCTTTTTGCTCCATAGCATAACTAATAAACATACATCTTTCAGCCCTTGCATCCATCTTACCTCTCAACTCTTGTGGCACATGTGTGTAGCATACACAACCAAACATTCTAATGTGTGAAAGGTCTAGTTTCCTTCCACTCCATGCCTCCTCAGGTGTCATGTCATGTACCCCTGATATGGGACACCTATTCATCAAGTACACAGCAGTAGATACAGCATCTACCCAATATGTTAAAGGCACATTCATTTCATTTAACATACTCCTAGCAATTTCAGCAATATACCTATTCTTCCTCTCTGCCACCCCATTTTGTTGGAGAGTATATCTGCAAGTGATTTGCCTCTTTATACCTTGGTCCTACAAGAAATCATAAAAAGCATGGGAGAAGTATTCTCCCCCTCCATCGGACCTTAGGGTTTTGATGTAGCAAGCTGCCTCCTTTTCAACTTGTGCCTTGAATCTTTTGTATACATCAGACACATATGATTTTTGCTTTATACAATACAACCATACTTTTCTTGAGTAGTCATCTATGAAGGTTACAAAGTACCTATTACCTGCAAGAGAGGGCTCTTTGGTTGGCCTCCACACATCTGTCTGCACAAGGTCTAACACACCATGTGCTACATATCCACTCTTCTTGAAGGGCTGCCTGGTAGACTTGCCTAGTTGACAAGCTTCACACATCTCATGCAACATTTGTAATGAAAAATGTGGTAAACCTCTTACCAATTGCCTCTTCTCCATGTCTTTCAACCTTTGAATTAATGTTGATGTGACCACACCTTTTATGCCACAAATCCAAATCTCCAATCTTCTTGTCGCCATAGGTGATGAACATTGCCTTGTTGCTTTGTCCTTTGCCAATGTCAAGAGTGAACATCCTTCCTTCCTTCTTTCCTTTGGCTATCAGCTCATAGTCATTCCTTGGGTCTTCAATAAAGCATCCTTTGTGGTTGAACTTGACTTGGTATCCCTTTTCAACCATCTGTCCAACAGAGATTAAGTTCTTTGTAATAGTAGGAACATGCAATACCCCAGATAGTCCTTTTGCTTTATGGTTGCCTTCAAGCTTCACATCTCCCATTTGTTGTATCTCATGCTCTATGTTGTCTCCTGTCTCCACAAAGCATCTTTGCTTGGGTGCTCGAAGATTGCTGAAGTACTCCTCTTTACCTGACATGTGGTTACTATTACCACTATCTATATACCACACCTCATCATGTGGTTGACCTTCACTTTTATGCTTCATAGCTAACAAATGCTCATTTTCTGAATTTGTTAAGGAATTAGCATAATTACCTTGCCCTTTGTAATTGTTTCCGCCATGCTTTTGCCAGCAATCTTTGGCATAGTGTCCTTGCTTCCCACAATTGAAGCATCCATTTGAGTTGGAGTAGCCTCGACCTCCATATCTTCCTCCTCTACCTCTTCCTTTTCCTCTTCCTCTTGATCATTGACCTTCATCTTTGCTTGATTGACTCCCTTGATAGCTTTGGCTGCCTTGTTGGTAGTTGCTTCTACCTCTTCCTCTTGAAGCACGTCTATTGCCTTTGCCTCTTCCTCCTTTGCTTGCATAGAAGAGTTGGTCTTGGTTGCAGTAGCCACCTCTTTGATATCCTCTTCCTCTCTTATTCTTGTAGTTCCTATAGCACTCATCTATAATGTGATTAGAAAATCCACATATATTGCATGGGGAAGATTTGAAAGGTCTCCCCCTACCTTGCTTACCTCCTCTGCCTCTTCCTCTTGAGTTCCTATTTCCTCTTGCATAGTTAGCTT
>MU260402.1:130000-147500 GCA_020310875.1 Ceratopteris richardii
GCGTCCTTGTAAGAAGAAAGCAAAACATTTCCAGCAATATGCAAGAACTCTTAGTTTCCATGGAATTTGTGGGCCCTTTGTGGTTTGGACAGAAGGGTCTACTATATGCCATCATTTTCTGTTTGGAGCAGTTCTTTATGTTGCTTTGTGTACTTCACCCGTTGTGATATTTGTTTTTGTAATATGCATAATTAACGCAATCTTTGCAACCAAGGATAAAGGCCTTTCAACGATGAGCCAAATTTCATATGCCATTTGAGATGATGCTGAGGGTTTTTTTTCATACACATTATGGATCTATATCTAAAGACGGCAATAGTTTTGGCTTTCATAATTCTTATTTGAAATTTCCAACGATCAACAAGAAGCATTTGGCTGCAATGCGAACTGATGTGCTGTCAGCGCTGATTATGGCAGCAAACATTGGTGCAGATCTAGTAGGAAAGGTGATTTGGTTGGAGACAATGTTGATGACTGTGCCACTGGTGCAATAGACCTTTTGAGGACATTTCTGCAAAAATCCTTAATGCCATGGTACTTTCTGGGAATGGCAAAATGGTGTTGACTTAAAGATGCTTCAAGAGTTCTCGTTCCTCTAGTGATGCCTGCAGAAAACACTCTCTTACTCAGTAGAAGACCCTTGCAGAACAAATTGCCTGAACTCTAGGCTAGAAGTTTTCCTGATGATAATGTGAATAATATGCATCACTGAAAGGTTATATCAAAGTGCACTTGCTACTCCGTCCATGTTTACTTTGGAGGCTCAAAGAAGATGTGGAAAAGGCACTCTCAATGGCAACAGAAATGATTTTTGTACTCCCCATCGCCTGAAAAGCAAAAAGAATTACATGAGCTTCTTCTAACCATGGCCTTAGCACAATATTCTCAGGAAAGTTTTCAACGTTCATGTGCACAATGGAGAGTGGTATTGAACGATGCTTCCATGCAATGCCGGAAGATTCACAATCATCCAGACTTAGTAACATCAGAGGTTGATACTACAATGGATTGGCCTCCAATACAGGAAATGGTTGAACAGTGTGGCAAGTTTAATCTCTTAGATAAAAATCTTGTCTATCTGAGAAAAAGTGGGCATTTGGACACATGCTAAACCTCTTGGCCCCTTAAAGTGCAAGCCTCTGAAGCAATCCAATAAGGAGAAATTAATGCAATTTTATCACATTCCTGCAAAACATGTGCTGAATATCTATGACTTCTCAAAGTTTTGGCACATTCCATTGCTGCTCGAAGATAAGAAGGTTCATATGCCTGTGAGAAAACCCTTCTTGCAAAAGCTAACGCTAGCAAATGTCAAGCAAACTTCATTAGCATCAAAGGTCTAGAGCTACTCACAATGTGGTTCGAGAAATCGAGGCCAATGTTCGAGATGTCTGTGATAAGGCCACACAGTCTCCCTCTGTGTGCTACTTTGAGAAAGAATGGGAGTCCATAACAACTCAAAGAGTCAGCAATATTGGTGATGCTAATGGAGCAGTAGAATAAGCAACTGACAGGGCTTGTCTGCAAACGGATCAGTGCGCAAACACGTTGAAGATAGCTTCAAGCAATTCTTGAATATGGACCTTTTCCCAAGTCCTAAGTTTTAGGGACCTGACTCCTAGTCACTTTTGACCGTTTCTCCCTCTACTTTGACCCTCTTCTCTCTCTCTAGTTTTGTCAAAGTGTTGTACATGCCCCACTCCCCTCTGCCCTTGTTTGACGTTGTATCTGCCATTGTCCCCCAGTCCTTCCACTCCCCTCTGCCCTTGTCTGACGTTGTATCTGCCATTGTCCCCCAGTCCTTCCACTCTCCTCTGCCATTGTCTACCACTTTCCCTTGCCTCACCCACGTGTGGTCAAACGAGTTCTGACCCCTCCCTTCCCGACTCTATAAAAGTAACACCTCCCCTCCTCAATGGGGGGCTACTCGATTACGGAAGAACAGTGTGGTTAGCTTGTTAATCAATTATTGTGAAGAGAGAGTAAAGCATCAAAGTGAGTGTGAGGTTTCTATAAGACTGGAGCAGATGAGAGCCAGCAGTAGTTTGGGAAAGAGGGCTTTTGTAGCCCTCCATTAGAGAGGTAAACATCGGGGAGGGAGTCTGTCCTTCTCAGGGAAAAGCAGTCTGAAGGAGTATCAGATCTGAGGAAGAGGAGCGGTGAGTTCCCTTCGTCGTAAAAAGCTAGAGGTGTGCAGTCGAGAGCAAGAAATACTATTTTTTTGGTGCGGCAGTTTGCGCAAAGCAGAAGAGGGGGGGTTGTTTTTCCAGTTTTCCAAGAGGGCTGGGGGAAGTACATCGTTCTCCTCCCTGAGTGTTTGCGATCCTTTGGAGGGACATTTGGTGGCACCGCAGGCAAGCTTACTGATACGGAGGGGGTGATGTCACACTGACTGAAGGAAGAGTGACGCAGAAGAGGATGTTCTCAGGAGGTTTGTGTTCTGATTGGCAGGGATTTTCGGTGACTAGGGATTTGTCTTCACCTATCCTAGTAACAAGGCAGGGGCTCTCTCGTCATTTTCGGGTCACGAGGAAGGAGGTGTGAGCTGGTTGCTGTTATACACATGGGAGTCAAGGAGTGAAGGGAAGGCATCGACTGTCACAGAAAAAGGGGGGAGATGAAGTTTTTGGGGGTTCTGAAGGCTGAAGGGGAGTCCCCTTCTTCTGGGGAAGGTTGATAAGGATCAAAGTGGAGGTCTGTGACACAACGATTATGTGAAGAGCATGATTGAAGAAATGATTGCTTCAGAGTGCGTTGGTCTTCAAGATGCTGAACAAAGTACCAGCTGAAGCTGACTATGGCAATGAGTTAAACCTCCCTTGGTTGTTGTTATGATGGAGCATTCAGGTGTGTATATCAAAAAGATAAAACCGATTTCCACAACTTAGATGATTAAGCAATTGCTGAGATTTCAAAGTAAAAACCTATGTCGTTTTTGGAAGGTGAGCAGAGTAATGAAAGGAAAAGTTTGAGCACAAGTAATCATCGCAGCTTCATTTTATTATCGTTGTGTCGTTTTTGAGTCACTTTCACTATTGATGAACATTAGGAGTAATTGGTCGATGCATGCATATATCATATTGTTGTCTAGAACGGATTATCTGGTTCTACACAAATGTCTAAAAGCTTGAGGTCATAAGCTTGGATCAGTGCCCGCACATGGGTTTGAAGCTTGGCGAAACTCGAGGGCAGAAAGGATGATGTATATACTTTGGGAATTTTTTTCTATACAAAATCTGCAGTTGTAAAGTCAAATCTTTATTTTATAGTATGCATAACTACCTTTATCTGACGCCCTGTCCATGGATAAATAATAAACCTGTCTTGCAATCGCCAGAAGCTGAAGCTGAAGGTAATGAGTTGTCAAGATGAACTTATGCACAACGCTTTGCAGGGTCGTTTATGACTGGGCACATTGAAGTGGTGAAGGACTGTGCGGGTTTGATGCATTCAAGTAGGGATGAACTGTGCATGACTTAAAAAAAAAAATTGTGTGAAGATTAAAAAAAGGGGCCGGTGTAGGTGAAGAAGAGAGTGCGCAAGTGTGCAAATTGGAGAGCTGGGCTACATACTTGTCTATATACCCCAGAGGTTATTGTGCAATTGCATTCGGGTATGTGAGGGTGTGAGAGTGGGGTTAGGTCTGATTCCGTACACAATGGTGTCCGAACATATGTCAATAGTGTGCATTTTGGTGTATGCTCATGTGAGCGAAAGGGAAAAAGAGAGAGAACGTGAGAAAGAGAGAGAACGTGAGAAAGAGAGAAGGAGGTAGTGAGTGAGAGCAAGAGGAAGGAAGTGGACAGGAAGGCAGAGTGTGTGAGTCTATAAGTGTGCGTGTATGAACAAGGGAAGCGTGTGTGCGAGAGAGGGAAGCAGAAAATAGAAAGGAAAGAGTGAGGGTGTGTGTGAAGAAGTGAGAAGAAGGGAAGAAATAAGAAGAGGTGTGAGGGAGTTGTATGAGAGAAAGAGAGAGAGTTTGAGAGAGAGACAAAGAGTGAGTGAACAGAGATTGAGTATGGGAATAGGTTGGTGAATGCAGGCATAAGAAAACTAACGGAGAGTGATCGAGGGAAACGAAGGAAGTGAGTGAATATGTGAACTTGTCTACTTTCGAGTGTCTGAGTGCATGGAGTGCGTGGTAGAATAAGTTCTTGACTTTGAGTGTGTTTGAGTGAGACTGTTGGGGGTTGAGAGTGAAAGAGATTGTGTTTAATAGAGGGAGAAGAGAAGGGTTGAGAAATCGGAAAGAAGGAAGTGAGAAGACTTGGACTCAGGAAAATAAAGAGATTCTATTGAGGGTCAGAAATGTGAACCAAATTAGATGCAATTTAGGTTTGAGGGTAAAATAAACTTGGCAAGTTATGAGAAAGAGAGCAGAGATAGCTAGATATAGGTGCAATTATTTGCACATTTTACGGGCTCAAGTCCTTATCCATTTGGCGATCCTACTGGGGATTGGCTTAGCACATCTCATAGAGAGTGCTACGAGTTTGCTTGGTGCCCCAATCGTGCGGCACAGCCAAGTCGATCCCAAATTTGCTTTGATCTTCATTAGAGAAATGGCCCGAAAAAGGCAAGCCTATGGTTTTGAACAGGCCAACATGAGGCAAATGAATGCTGGAGAAAATAGGAGATGGATATATTCTGGTCCGACCATGAGACATCATATGAATAGAGGATCACGGTTCGGCCCAATCTCAAACTATGTGAGATGTTGGTGTTGCGAGGAAATTGGACATATTGCCAAATTTTGCCCTCGAGTGTGTACTCCTTTGGACTTGGTACCCGTGTGTAGGGATTGTGGAAAGAAGAGCTTATGCGAGCATGTGTGCAAGGTAAAGGGAGTCTCTTCTGAGAATGTCTCAATGAAAGAACCTAGTTCTTCTCTCTATGTGGAGGTTGAAAATGGTGAGGTTTCTCCATCGATAGGGACCTCAAGGAAAAGTGGGGTCATACCCAAGCTAATACAGCCAATTAGCATGACCAATAGCTTTGAGAAGCTATCAATAGATAAGGATGTTGGCTATGCGAGGGAAGGTGACAAAGTTTTAGCAAATCTCATGGAAAGTCTACAATGTCAAGTGAATTGGATACGTGAGGAGCGAGATAGTGACAGGACCAAGATGGAGAGATTAGAAGAAAATCAAACTGAAATAAGGGCTGTCTTAGAGAAATGGGAAGAGAAGGTGACATGTATGGAAAGTAAAAACAAAGAGTGGAAAAGGGAAAACAAAAACCTAAGGAAGGAAATTGAGAGACTTCAGAGTCGAAAAGTTCTTGGGAAGAGTAAGAACATAGAAAGAGAAGCTCTTGAGATCAGTACTGACTTAGTGATAGTAGATTGCTATGGGTTTACAGTCGAAGACGAAATCCAACACGAGGATGACTTGGTGAGACGGATCGAGCAAGGAGAACGGGAGATTAGTAGAGTGCAAGAAGCTATTTGTAGATAAAGTGTCCAAGCAGGTAGGATCAGTGAGGAATTTGAGTTGGAATTGGCAAAGATTAGTTGTGCCCAAGTAGGGAGTGATAAGAAAATAGTAGAACTTGAAAAAGAAAATGCGAGGTTGAAAGGAGAGCTGGATAAATGGATGAGTCACAGAGAGCAGGAAAGACGGAGGTGTGTAGAGAAAGATGAAAAAGTAGATAGAATGGAAAAGGAGTTGCAGACAATGCTCGATAAGCTAAGTGCATTAGGAGGAGAGATAGAAAAGACGAACACTTTGGGGGCAACTATAGAAGCCCTCGTTGGTAAATTAGAGAAGAGTTTTCAGGATGTGAATAGAAGAGTTGAAGGAGTAGAGTCAATAGGGAATGGGTTAGAAAAGAAACTCGAGAATTTAGAAAGAAGAAGATGCGAAGAGCTTAGTCTAGTGGAGAAGGTCGATGAAATGATGTTGGGAGAGAAAATTGAGAGTCTATATGACTCATTTGAGAAAATTGAAAATGCTCTCCAAGAAAATGAAAAGAGGATGCATGAGTGGGAACCAGAGAATGAGAAGTTGAAAAAACGGATGATGTATGTAGATTGCAAAATAGCACAACATCGAAATGATACGGACCTAAATACACGAGGATTGAGGGAACTAGCTACAAAGGTTGACGAATTAAGAAACATATTCACAGACTGTGCCCAAGACCTTACGAAACGTCTTGCCTGGGTAGAGGACTATCTACAAAAACCAGCAAATCATGTGGAATCTTTACAAAGACGTGTTTGGAGATAAAAGGGGAAATGATTGAGGAGGTGTTGAAGAGATGGTTTGTGGTAGGGGTTATGATCAATAGAGAGAAAGAAAAAGAGGATGAGGTGGATAAAAAAAGGGATGACCAAAGGTAGAACAACGGGTGAGTGAAAAATAGAATGGACATGATCAGTGGTAAAGGAGTGGCGATGAGTAGATTCAAAAGGTAATTGGTAATCTCGAGTGGAGGTGATGTTCGAAGAAGTCAGATGAGAGTCAAAGAAGTGAGGGTAGATGAGACAAGAAGATGAAGCTCAGGAAATAAAAAGAATGGGAATGAATAAAAGTGGACTTGAGCGTTAGTTTAGGGAGTAAAAAGCTTAAGGATTGGAGAATCTTGAGTGAAAACCTTGAGAGAAAAGAAAAATGAACTCATGGTAGCATGTGTTTGACTAGGTATGTCATGGGCAAGGATAGCTTAGGTCTGATTAGGGTTTGCTTTGTGGAATTGTGAATCTAAAACGTGAGGATGGATGGATTGAGTTGGTTGTACGCTTAGGAACTGAAGTGGCATTTTTCGAGGTTTTCAAGTCGACAAGGTAGTTAGTATGTGTAGATTTCGAGAGGAAAAGTTGACCATGGCATTAGTGGCCGGATTTTGTCTTGAGTAGCAGCAGAGAGGAGAGGTGTCTCATCGGGATGTCCACAGGGAGTCTATATGTGTGTGTTGTGATCAGGATGGTTGGAAAAAGATCCTTTCTTTTGTCTCCTAATTCTCGAGATGCGAGAATGAAAAAAAAAAAAGATGTGTGCGTGTGGCTACGTGCCTATGTGGGCCGATAGGTGGGTGGACCGACTTTGGCCGGGTGGTCAAAGCCACGAACCGATGTCGTTTTGCATAGGGCTAGCCGTCTGTGTGTTGCGCGCTACGTTGGGTTGGTAGATGGGTGGAACAAACTCGATCAGGTGGTCGAGTCCACGAGTCACATCCAGCTTCGACGTAGGCCGGCAAGTGTGAGTAAATATGTGGAAAAATGATGAAAAAAAAAAAGAGAAAAATGTGGAAAAAAATGAATGAGAAAAAATTCCTCGCTCGAGGGGGGACAAAAGAGAGGTGAGAGAGCATGATGCTCGGATGGGAATATGTGTATGTGTTGTGGGGATCTGGGAATGTGTGGACTCCTAATGAGGCATGTCGAATCGAAGCTTAAGCTCGGCTAGGGTTTTGGCTACGACGTATCTGTGGAAAGCTTGGACTTGAGGAATCCAATCGTGCTAGGTGCGTCGTTCGTCTGCAAACTTTTGGGAAGTGTTCAGTTTGGCTCTTAGGTGGTATGACAACTTGAGAAGTTCTGAACCGCGTTGATGATGAGTGATCTTGTTGGGGTGAGCTCCTGTTAGGCTTGAGTGGTCCTTGTCGTGTATCCATCAAGTTAGAGTGGTGTGGTGGAAACTTAGCATAGCGGAAGAGAGTAAAGAATCAATGAAAAGGCAAGTGAGTAGTGGAAACCCTAGGTAGAAGGGGAATGAAAAATCGACGAGTGAACTCGGTAAGAAATGAGAAAAAAGGAATCAAGAAAACGATCGTGTCGCCGGGAAGAGTATCAAAAAACGGAAATAGGGAATGGTTTTGATTATATATGGTGTGTGTGGAAAGTGTGTTGAGTATGCATGTGGAATAGAGATTCGGACGTATTGAACGAATAATCGAGAAGAGTGATGAGAGAGGAAATGTGGATGGGCTTTTGCTTGAATGCATATGGGATGTGACGAGCTTGCATGTGTGATGTGTGTGTGTTCTTTCCATTTTGATGTTATGTTTGATGAAAAAAGTGGTCTAACGTGTTTTGATGAGTTGTAGACAGGAGGACATGGCAATGAAAGATACGAGAAGGTATATGAAATTGGTAAGTGATGTGATTGGTTTTGATACTAATGCATGAGGGTTGAGTATGATTGCAGGTCCTACATTGAGGAAGGAGAGAATTGGTATGCAAGGTAAAGATCTGTATTTGATTGAGTGATGATCCCATGTTGGATGACTTGACTGCAGGGGGCATATCGCTCGTCGGGGACAACTTCGCATACAGGAAGAGGGGAGTATGTTGCATGGAGCACAATGTAAATATTAAGTCCATTAATGTGTCTTCATGATAGATATAGCCATCCAAAATTTGGTTTTTTCTTATTTGTAAATTTCCCAAAAGGAGTAAGATTGTGTCTGCTTTCATGAAGATATGTGTATATGTCAACACGAATATATCTTTGAGTGCACGATATCAATCAAATGAATATGTATTTGAACGAGCGGGTTTGGGAGCATGAATGAATATGTTTACTAATTGTGACATGAGAACACATTTGACTTGTTTTTAAGTAATCATATGGATATCATTAGGAAGACAAGAGTATTCGGGTATAGGCCTGCATTTCAAGTGAGAATATGAAATTACATCATGTTTTTAGAAGTAGTGGTGTGGTTATGTGTGTGGAATATTGTGAATGCATAAGTATTCTTGATTGGCCGTGTGTTGCTATCAAGTGAAATTCCGTATGCCGATCAGTCATAGTTGAAGGGCAGTAAGAGCAATCGGTAAGATAATGAAGTCACTTATCCTTCCCTCACTTGCGGGCCGGGTCGGCCTATACTTGCATGCAAAGAGGGGTGGCAGGGGTGTCGATGACGATGGAGGTGAAGGAGCTTAGCTTCACGTACCTAGCCACAGATAAGCAACCCCCCTCCTAATGCTCGGCTTTTCATCTGGTCATCCTACCTCAAATCTCTTAGGGGTGACAACGCTCCAGCTGTTGGTTAATGAGAGGTTGCTGCTACAGAATCCTGAGTGGAGATCTTCTTGTGTTGTCGTTGTCTCTGCTAGCGAAGGGATTTGTTGCCTATTACACATTTGGAACAAAGGCGTACTCAACAATAGGGCTATAAAACAAAACTTTTTTGGAGTATCAACTATGGATTCTTTTGTTGAATAAGAACGTAAAGCAAGAATCTGCTGATTCTCCCATATCAGTCCTAGAAGATGATATGTCTGAGAGAAGTGATGCCCCTTTGATAACTTAAGAAAGGTTGGAAGAAGAAAAAAGTATTGGAACAGACTTGAGTAGAGGGAGATGGGATTTGTGGAGTGCGGGACATATTACACCTTCTCTACTTCACATGTACAAATACTAAACTCCTTGGATCTTTAGCAGATTCGGATCCTGCTCATACTATATGCGCCGGATTGAGAAGTGTAAACAATATGATGGATTCGTCTACGGGAGATGTTGAGACGGCAGTGATGCGTCCTTGTAAGAAGAAAGCAAAACATTTCCAGCAATATGCAAGAACTCTTAGTTTCCATGGATTTTGTGAGCCCTTTGTGGTTTGGACAAAAGGGTCTACTATATGCTATCATTTTTTGTTTGGAGCAGTTCTTTATGTTGTTTTGTGTACTTCACCCGTTGTGATATTTGTCCTTGTAATATGCATAATTAACGCAATCTTTGCAACCAAGGATAAAGGCCTTTCAACGATGAGCCAAATTTCATATGCCATTTGAGATGATGCTGAGGGTTTTTTTTCATACACATTATGGATCTATATCTAAAGACGGCAATAGTTTTGGCTTTCATAATTCTTATTTGAAATTCCAACGATAAACAGGAATCATTTGGCTGCAATGCGAACTGATGTGTTGTCAACGCTGATTATGGCAGCAAACATTGGTGCAGATCTAGTAGGAAAGGTGAAGCAAGGAATTCCTGAAGATGATCTGAGGAATCCTGTAGTAATTGCTGATTTGGTTGGAGACAATGTTGATGACTATGCAACTGGTGCAATAGACCTTTTGAGGACATTTCTGCAGAAATCCTTAATGCCATGGTACTTGCTGGGAATGGCAAAATGGTGTTGACTTAAAGATGCTTCAAGAGTTCTCGTTCCTCTAGTGATGCCTGCAGAAAACACTCTCTTACTCAGTAGAAGACCCTTGTAGAACAAATTGCCTGAACTCTAGGCTAGAAGTTTTCCTAATGATAATGTGAATAATATGCATCACTCAAAGGTTATATCAAAGTGCACTTGCTACTCCGTCCATGTTTACTTTGGAGGCTCAAAGAAGATGTGGAAAAGGCACTCTCAATGGCAACAGAAATGATTTTTGTACTCCCCATCGCCTGAAAAGCAAAAAGAATTACATGAGCTTCTTCTAACCATGGCCTTAGCACAATATTCTCAGGAAAGTTTTCAACGTTCATGTGCACAATGGAGAGTGGTATTGAACGATGCTTCCATGCAATGCCGGAAGATTCACAATCATCCAGACTTAGTAAAATCAGAGGTTGATACTACGATGGATTGGCCTCCAATACAGGAAATGGTTGAACAGTGTGGCAAGTTTAATCTCTTAGATAGAAATCTTGTCTATCTGAGAATAAGTGGGCATTTGGACACATGCTAAACCTCTTGGCCCCTTAAAGTGCAAGCCTCTGAAGCAATCTAATAAGGAGAAATTAATGCAATTTTATCACATTCCTGCAAAACATGTGCTGAATATCTATGACTTCTCAAAGTTTTGGCACAGTCCATTGCTGCTCGAAGATAAGAAGGTTCATATGCCTGTGAGAAAACCCTTCTTGCAAAAGCTATTGCTAGCAAATGCCAAGCAAACTTCATCAGCATCAAAGGTCTAGAGCTACTCACAATGTGGTTCGAGAAATCGAGGCCAATGTTCGAGATGTCTGTGATAAGGCCACACAGTCTCCCTCTGTGTGCTACTTTGAGAAAGAATGGGAGTCCATAGCAACTCAAAGAGACAGCAATATTGGTGATGCTAATGGAGCAGTAGAATAAGCAACCGACAGGGCTTGTCTGCAAACGGATCAGTGCGCAAACATGTTGAAGATAGCTTCAAGCAATTCTTGAATATGGACCTTTTCCCAAGTCCTAAGTTTCAGGGACCTGCCTCCTAGTCAATTTTGACCGTTTCTCCCTCTACTTTGACCCTCCTCTCTCTCTCTCTAGTTTTGTCAAAGTGTTGTACATGCCCCACTCCCCTCTGCCCTTGTCTGACGTTGTATCTGCTGTTGTCCCCCAGTCCTTCCACTCCCCTCTGCCCTTGTCTGACGTTGTATCTGCCATTGTCCCCCACTCCTTCCACTCTCCTCTGCCATTTTCTACCACTTTCCCTTGCCTCACCCATGTGTGGTCAAACGAGTTCTGACCCCTCCCTTCCCGACTCTATAAAAGTAACACCTCCCCTCCTCAATGCGGGGCTGCTCGATTATGGAAGAATAGTGTGCTTAGCTTGTTAATCAATTATTGTGAAGAGAGAGTAAAGCATCAGAGTGAGTGTGAGGTTTCTGTAAGACTGGAGCAGATGAGAGCTAGCAGTACTTCGGGAAAGAGGGCTTTTGTAGCCCTCCATCAGAGAGGTAAACATCGGGGAGGGAGTCTGTCCTTCTCAGGAAAAAGTAGTCTGAAGGAGTATCAGATCTGAGGAAGAGGAGGGGTGAGTTCCCTTCGTCGTAAAAAGCTGGAGGTGTGCAGTCAAGAGCAGGAAATATTATTTTTTTGGTGCGGCAGTTTGCGCAAAGCAGAAGAGGGGGGGTTGTTTTTCCAGTTTTCCAGGAGGGCTGGTGGAAGTACATTGTTCCCCTCCCTGAGTGTTTGCGATCCTTCGGAGGGACATTTGGTGGCACCGCAGGCAAGCTTACTAATACGGAGGGGGTGATGCCGCACTGACTGAAGGAAGAGTGACACAGAATAGGATGTTCTCAGGAGGTTCGTGTTCTAATTGGCAGGGATTTTCGGTGACTGGGGATTTGTCTTCACCTATCCTAGTAACGGGGCAAGGGCTCTCTCGTCGTTTTCGGGTCACGAGGAAGGGAAAAAGAGAGAGAACGTGAGAAAGAGAGAACGAGGTAGTGAGTGAGAGCAAGAGGAAGGAAGAGGACAGGAAGGGAGAGTGTGTGAGTCTATAAGTGTGTGTGTATGAACAAGGGAAGCATGTGTGCAAGAGAGGGAAGCAGAAAATAGAAAGGAAAGAGTGAGGGTGTGTGTGAAGAAGTGAGAAGGGAAGAAATAAGAAGAGGTGTGAGGGAGTTGTATGAGAGAAAGAGAGAGAGTTTGAGAGAGAGACAAAGAGTGAGTGAACAGAGACTGAGTATGGGAATAGGTTGGTGAATGCAGGCATAAGAAAACTAACGGAGAGTGATCGAGGGAAACGAAGGAAGTGAGTGAATATGTGAACTTGTCTACTTTCGACTGTCTGAGTGCATGGAGTGTGTGGTAGAATAAGTTCTTGACTTTGAGTGTGTTTGAGTGAGACTGTTGGGGGTTGAGAGTGAAAGAGATTGTGTTTAGAAGAGGGAGAAGAGAAGGGTTGAGAAATCGGAAAGAAGGAAGTGAGAAGACTTGGACTCAGGAAAATAGAGAGATTCTACTGAGGGTCAGAAATGTGAACCAAATTAGACGCAATTTAGGTTTGAGGGTAAAATAAACTTGGCAAGTTACGAGAAACAGAGCAGAGATAGCTAGATATAGGTGCAACTATTTGCACATTTTACGGGCTCAGGACCTTATCCATATGTGTATATGTATATGTATATATATGTGTATGTGTATATGTATATGTATGTGTATATGTATGTGTATATGTATATGTATATGTATATGTATATGTATATGTATGTGTATATGTATATGTATATGTATATGTATATGTATATGTATATGTATATGTATATGTATATGTATATGTATATGTATATGTATATGTATATGTATATGTATATGTATATGTATATGTATATGTATATGTATGTGTATATGTATATGTATGTGTATATGTATATGTATGTATATGTATATGTATGTGTATGTGTTTATGTATATGTATGTGTATATGTATATGTATATGTATATGTATATGTATATGTATATGTATATGTATATGTATATGTATGTGTATATGTATATGTATATGTATATGTATATGTAAATGTATATGTATATGTATATGTATATGTATATGTAAATGTATATGTATATGTATATGTATATGTATATGTATATGTATATGTATGTGTATATGTATATGTATATGTATATGTATATGTATATGTATATGTATATGTATATGTATATGTATATGTATATGTATATGTGATGGGGGAAGTATCTCAACCCCTAAGCAACGATGAAGCACGAATGACCTCCACAGGTATCCTTCTTTGACCTCTGCACACCAAAAATGCTCTTACTCAGAGCTTATGCAGAGAACTCCAGTGAGCTTTTGTAGACCTGTAGTAGACACCAAGGGCTTTCCAACAAAACAAATTTCACTTGAAATGGATGCTTACACAAAGAGAAACAATGTCTACAACATGAGCTAGTTGAATGCTCACAACTGCTAGTCAAGCAGAGACCTCACTTCACTCCAGCAAACTTTTCTCAGAGATTATACAGAGAATGAATCTCAAACTTATGTCAACTTTAGAGGACTCTAATAGCTACCCAATGACACCAAAATCATAGCAAATGGATACATAGAGAAGGAGAACCAGCCCTTACAACAGAGAGCAAAATATTTCCAACAGAGCCTACACAAAGAGAGAGATATCAATCACACAACTTCACTAAAATGAATGTTGCTCCCAGCTTACTCAGAGAATGCTCCAGAGAATTGGTAAGCATAAAATAGACTCTTATAGCTATCCAATGAGACAAGAATTACATCAAATGGATACCATATGAGGGAGAACCAATGCTAACAACTCAGGGGTAGAGAGTTGCAACACTGCCTGCGCACACACATAGATATGCCTACTAAAAGAAAACAAACAAGCAAGCAAGGGGGTTGCTTAAGCAAGGGGCTTGCTTATCACAACTCCAGCACTTAGTGCTCACTTTACATGAGCTAAAACTCCAAGAAGATGGCCCAAAAGAAGTCGGGATACATGCTCCTTTTATAGTGAGAGGTGTGCCCCTAAAATCTAGGAACTACCTTTCCAAATCAGCCTCCTAACTTGGAGGAATTAGTTGAGATGACTTGGGGAGTGGTTGAGTGACTTTTCTTGATGGAATCTCGTGGCTTTTGGCTTCCTTTGATTGCTCCACATGTCCATAAAAGATTCCCCACGAATTTTTAGCTTGAAGCTTGACTTTTAACACTCCCCCTCAAGCTTCAATTCTTCATCCTCATCCAAGCTCCTTCATGTTGATGCATTGCTTGAATTTTGAAATCTTCATCCCATCCAAAGCCTTTGTAAACATGTCCGCAACTTGGTCCTTAGTACCAATATGATGTACTGAAACTTCCTTGGATATCACCTTTTCCCTTATGAAGTGATAGTGCACTTCAATATGCTTGGTTCTAGCATGATAGACAGGGTTCGATGCTAGATGAATGCTACTCATGTTGTCACAAAAAATTGGATATGTGTCAACCTGCAAATTAAGCTCCATAAATAACTTCTTAATCCACATTAGCTCACATGTGACTTGAGCCAAAGCTCTATACTCAGCCTCGGTGGAAGATAATGCCACCGTGGGTTGCTTCTTTGAAATCCATGAGATGATCTTGCTACCTAGCATGACTAGGTAACCACTTGTACTCCTTCTATCTTCCTTCGAACCGGCCCAATCGGCATCGGAATAAGCTTTGACCTGCATATCATCATCAAATGAGTAGAACAATCCTTCATTTATAGTGGCTTTGAGATATCGCAACATTCTTCTTGCAGCTTGCAAGTGTGTAGTCCTTGGACTATGCATAAATTGTGATAACACTCCAACTCCATATGCTATGTCAGGCCTGGTTATTGTGGCATAATTGAAAGAGCCTACAATAGATCGATACAAAGTTACATCCTCTAATGGCTCTCCATCAATGGAGCTTAGCTTTACATTAACTTCCATGGGATTTGAAATAGGCTTGCAATGTAGCATCCCAAACCTCTCAAGTAGGTCTAGAATATACTTCCTTTGTATGAGCATAATACCTTCTTCTTTGTATACAACTTCAATGCCAAGAAAATACCTAAGATCTCCAAGATCAGAGATCCTAAACTCCTTTCCAAGCTTTGCCTTGATCTCCTCAATGCCCTTTGTATCATTACCTGTAATGATAAGATCATCTACATACACACACATGTAGACCACAAGTTCTCCTCTTTGTTTGATGAAGAGAGATGGATCCGCCTTGCATTGATTGTAACCACATTTGATCAAATAGTCCACCAATCTTTGGTTCCAAGCCCTTGGAGCTTGCTTTAGGCCATAAAGTGCCTTCTTCAACCTACAAACATGATGTGGAAACTCTTTATGAACAAAACCTAGTGGTTGCTCCATGTATACCTCTTCTTCCAAGTCTCCATTGAGAAAGGCATTCTTGATATCCAATTGGAAGAGCTTCCATCCTTTGCTAGCAGCCATTGCAATGAGTGTCCTAACGGTGCTCATCTTTGCCACGGGGCTGAATGTCTCTTCAAAGTCCACTCCATAGGTTTGTGCAAAACCCTTAGCCACCAATCTTGCTTTGAACCTAGAAATAGATCCATCTGAATTCCTCTTTACTTTATACACCCACTTATTACCTATTACCTTCATGTTCTCCTTCTTGGGCACTAGAGTCCATGTTTGATTTTCCTCAAGTGCGTCGATCTCTTCTTGCATTGCCTCTTTCCATTCGGTGTACCTGCTTGCATCTTCATAGCAATCGGGCTCATGATCTTCTACTACTTTGTTCATATATGCATAATGTGTTGCCATGTATGAATCATAAGTAAACCTTTGAGTTGGATACTTAACTCTAGAAGACTTCCTTTCTTCACCTTTTGGAGGAATAAACCTCCTTTGCCTTGGGAACTTGATCTCTTTCTTTGACGTGGCTTCTTTCTCCATCATGTGTCCTTCATCATCTTCAACTTCATTACCTTCTTCATCCAACTCCACCAATGTTGCTTTGCCTTTGTTGATTGATTGTGCTTCATAGCTTGATGAAGATCTCCCCCTCCATGGTGAGTTCATGCTTGAACTATCTTCATTGATGGAACACCTTGGGCCGCTTAGCTCTAGGTCGATTTGTTCTTCATCATGTCCATGCTTTTCTTCTTCATAGTCCTGCATACAATCATACTTCTTATACCAAGGGAGTAGCTCATCAAATGCTACATCCCTTGATATCCTCAAGTCCTTTGTATTTGGGTTGAAGCACCTGTAACCTTTATGATCATTTGAATATCCTAGAAACACACACTTTTCTGCTTGTGCCTCAATTCACTTTGCACATGTACATAACAAGTACATCCAAATATCTTCAAGTGGGAAAGATCAGGTTTCTTACCATAATAGGCTTGATATGGTGTCAAGCCATGGATCCCTGAGGTAGGAGCCCTATTCATTAGATACACGGCGGTATTTGCTGCATCACTCCAAAACATGTTAGGTACATTCATCTCATTAAGCATTGCTCTAGCGATCTCGGCAATGTATCTATTCTTTCTCTCTGCTACTCCATTTTGTTGGGGTGTGTACCTGCATGTTACTTGCCTCTTGATGCCTTGATCCATTAAAAAATCAGAAAACTCATTTGAGAAATATTCTCCCCCTCCATCGGACCTTAGCTTCTTGATATATGTACCTGTTTCCTTCTCTACCATTGCCTTGAATGCTTTGAAACATGTAAACACATCTGATTTGTTTTTTATGAAATAAACCCAAACCATCCTTGTGCAATCATCTATAAAAGTGACAAAGTACTTGTTACCTCCAATGGATTGCTCTTTCGTTGGCCCCCACACATCTGTATGTATCAACTCCAATGGATGTTGGCTTATGTAGCCACTCTTCTTGAATGGAAGTCTCGCTTGCTTCCCTAGTTGACAAGATTCACATAAATGCTTCATACCTTGTCCTTGGAAGTTGGGAAGACCTTCAACCAGCCTCTTGAATTGCATTTCCTTCATTCTTTGTATGTTGATGTGACCTATCCTCTTGTGCCACAAGTCCAACTCCGAAATCCTCTTGTTTCCATATGTGAAGTAGACATGTTGAGTAGAATGAGAATTTACCTCCAAAGTGAAGAGTCTCCCTTGCTTCTTTCCTCTTGCTCTGACCTTGTAACCTTGCTTAGGGTTCTCCACAAAGCATCCACCTTTGTTGAACCTTACTTGATAGCCTCTTTCAACCATTTGCCCAACGGACACCAAGTTCTTTGTGATGGTAGGTACATGCAAGACATCCTTGAGACATCTTCCTTCCTCCTTGTCATCCAAAGCTACATCTCCAACATGGGAGATCTCATGGGCTGTAT
>MU260402.1:155000-187500 GCA_020310875.1 Ceratopteris richardii
GAAGTCAACCCTCTGTGTTCATTTTCACTTCTCTGTCAAGTACCCGACTTTTTTACTCATCTTGTCAGAGCTGTTTCTCAATGTGTACTTATCCAAATTCAATTATTTAAAGCTTGTGGGAGTCAGCTTACTGTCTAGTATAAGCATACAAATTTTTCGTAATTATTGGATTCTTAAATCTGGAGTTATGTTCATGTTTGTGCTCATTGGTCTCAAACTATAGTAGCCCGCAAAAATCAGGATGATGTCATCACTTGTTAAACATCATTCTAAGTGTGTGGTTCATTATTTTTTATGAGATTACTCTTGAAAGTTAGCTCTTCAAATTAACTAGACCTCCCCAAGAGGAATTAAGCTAATTGCTGCTGTGCTTAGAGGATCATGCAAAACACTGGATAGGTGTATGAACCAAAATAGCAAGTTCTTCACCTCTGAGCTAACTCCAACTTATCTGTTTTGATCTATCGTTTTGTGAGTGATCTTCCAAGGTACATAGGGTGTCTAATACATCCATTGGCAAGCAAAAAGGGCCCACCACATACTCGTGGAGTTCATTTGGCTGGTGTAGATCAAGGATTTTGCAACACCTCTTCATCTTCAAGCACATACCTATCCATCTCTTCACAGTGGTATCAGAGCAAGGTTGGACAACATGGCAGATGGATTTCCTTCATCAATTGACAAATTCGACAGAGGTAACTACTCAGCTTGGTCATTAAGAATGGGAGCTTATCTCCAAGGTAGAAGTTTATATGGTTATGTGGTTGGAGGTGAAGTTATGCCAAGTTTCAGGAACAAAAGTCAATCAACACAAGAAGAGCAAGAAAGATTGAGCACATGGTGCTCCAAGCCTGCACTTGCAAGGTCTTATCTCCTCAACTCTATTTCAGATTCTTTGTTTCCTCACATTAGAAGTTGTAAGACATCTCAGGAAGTGTGGGATGCACTTGAGGCCTTCTTCTCTTCAAGTACCAAAGCTAGGAAGCATCAACTATGGCTGGATTTCACAACTCTCAAGAAGGCTCCCAAACAAAATGTGACTGATTTTGTCACAAAGCTCAAGGACATAGCAGATCAGTTGGGAAGCATTGGAGAGGTAATAGATGAAGAGCAAATTGTAAGGTAGGTCATCAATGGCTTGAAGGCAGATGACAAGTGGGAAGCATTCACCACAACTATGGATTTGTACATGGACATGCATGTACCTGATTTCAATACACTCATTGGACAACTACTCACTCAAGAGGCAAAGCTTATCAAAAATGGAGAAAGCTCTAAAGGTAATCAATCTTCAGCTTTATACATTGATAAAAGCAAGTACAAAGATAACAAAGGAAAGGCAAAGAAAGTGGATGATGAAGTAGGTACATATCAAGCTAACTATGCAGGTAGAGGAAGACATGGCAGAGGTAGAGGAAGAGGAGGTAGACAAGGCAAGGGGAGATCCCAAGACTCCAACCCATGTTCTATTTGTGGACTAAATAATCATACAACTGAAAATTGCTTTAGGAATTCCAGGAATCAAAGAGGCAGAGGATACAATAGAGGAAGCTATGGCTACTCAAGAGGAAGGTTCAACAATTATCATGGCAACTACAACAACTACAATCATTCAAACTATCAAGGAGGCTACAAAGGAAGGATAGACTTCAATAACTACACAGAAGACTCAAACAAAGAGGATTCATTATTGATCATGAACATGGCTATGCCACAAGGTAAATCTGATGAGCATGTTTTCTACATAGATTCAGGTTGTTCAAATCATGTGGCAGGAAATGTGGCACTCCTATCAGATTTAGAAGATCCAAGGAATAAGCATGAGGTACAAACAGGAGATGATACAAGACACCTTGTGGAGAAAATAGGAAATGTCAAAGCACCTGATGGAAACATCAACCTACTCAGTAAGGTACTCTATGTCCCTACCATTACAAAGAATTTGATAAGTGTTGGGCAGATAGTAGAGAAAGGGTTGCAAGTCAGGTTCACAAAAGCAAGAGCATTTGTTGAAGATCCAAGACAAGGATTCAAAAGAATTGCAAAAGGTGAAAAGACAGGTAGATTGTTCACATTTGAATTACAAGACACTAGAAACATTGCTCTCTTTAATTATGGTAGTCAGACACTCATCACAGAAATTGGAAGTATGGCACAAAAGGTTAGCACATATTGGTGAAAGGTCAATAAAGCATGAAGATCTCTTGAAGTTGGTTCATACAGATGTATGGGGACCTAGCAAGGAAGCTTCAATATCTGGATCAAGGTATTATGTCTCCTTTATTGATGATTGCAGCAGATGGACTATCCTATTCTTTATGAAACACAAAGATGAAGTTTTTTCATGTTTCAAAAGATATTTGGCTCTTGTGGAGAATCAAACAGGTAAATCACTAAAAAGGCTAAGGTCAGATGGAGGGGGAGAATACTTCTCCCATGAGTTTGATTCTTTTCTTCAAGAAAGAGGAATCAAAAGAGAGGTAACTACGAGGTACACTCCTGAGCAAAATGGAGTGCCAAAAAAGGAGGAATAGGACAATTGTTGAAGCTACAAGGTCCATGTTAAATGAAAAGCATTTACCTAATTATCTATGGGCTGAGGCTGTATCTACAGCCACTTACTTGATTAACATGTTGCCTTCAAAATCCCTTGATGGGATGATTCCATATGAGGCTTGGAATGGAAGAAGACCAAGCTTAGATCATTGTAAAATTTTTGGATGTATTGCTTTTGCTCATGTTCCTTCACAGTTTAGAGGCAAGATGGATCCAAAGGCAGAAAGGTGTGTATTTATTGGATATGACAACAATCAAAAGGATTACAGGTTATACAACCCTACCAACAAAGGATTCTTGGTAAGCAGAGATGTAGTTTTTGATGAAAACAATTCATGGTATGAAGATTCATGCAGGAAGGTCAATTCACCATATGATCTTGAAGAAGATTTTCCAAATCTTGGTAGAGAACAACCAAAGATTGAAGAACAAGACACCTTAGAGGATGATGAAGAATCTCATATGGAAAATATCAAATCATGGAAGTCTAAAGGTAAAGCAAAATTGCAGGAACTTGGACATGAGGCAGAATCATCACATCATGGCCTAAGAAGATCTATGAGGGAAAAGAAAAAACCACAAAGGTATGGGTTTGACACCTCATTAGTAACTAAACATTCTATCTACATAGCACAAGACATAAACCAAGAGGAGCCATCATCCTTTGAAGAGGCCAAAGCAAAATCAGAATGGAAGCATGCAATGAAGGAAGAGATTGAAGCACTTGAGGAAAACAATACTTGGGATTTGGTGCCCAAGACTTCATCCATGAAGGTAATCGGCTCAAGATGGGTCTATAAACTCAAGAAGAATTCTGATGATATTAACAGGTATAAGGCAAGGTTTGTAGCAAAAGGCTTTGCACAAATTCAGGGAATTGATTATGAGGAGACCTTCTCTCCTGTGGCAAAGATGCCTACTATTAGGGTTTTTCTTAGTATTGCCTCTTCCAAGAATTGGAAGATACTTCAACTAGATGTAAAGAATGCATTCTTGAATGGTTGGATAACAAAAGAGGTATATATGGCACAACCACCTGGTTTTGAGAATCAAGTTTATCCTAATTATGTGTGTAAACTTAACAAAGCATTGTATGGTCTCAAGCAAGCTCCAAGAGCTTGGAATTTCAGGCTTGTTTCATTCTTGCAGGACAAAGGCTTTCAACCAAGCAAGGCAGATCCTTCATTCTTTATCAAAAAGAGTAACTCCGAGGTCATCTACTTATGTGTATATGTAGATGATATTATATTGACAGGAAATGATGGAGATGGTATGAAGAAGATCAAAGATCAGATGAGAGAAGAGTTCAAGATAAGTGATTTGGGTTCACTTACCTACTTCCCAGGCTTGCAAGTTGTCTACAAAGATCATGGTTTGTTTCTCACTCAAAGAAAGTACATTAAGGACATGTTGGCAAAATTCAAGATGCAAGATTGTAAGATTGCACGTACTCCAATGGAGGTCAATCACAAATTGAGCTCACATGAAGGTGAACTCATAGAGGACATCACATCATATCAAAGTCTAGTGGGTAGTCTCAACTATGCCACATTGACAAGAGTAGGTATATGTTACAGTGTGAGTGTGCTAAGTCAATTTATGCACACACCAAGGAAACCACATATGGATGCTGCCAAAAGGATTCTCAAGTATCTCAAAGGAACCATACATGATGGACTTTATTATCCTTATGTATCTGATTTAGGTTTGAAGCTATTTTCTGATGCAGATTGGGCTAGTTCCAAGGAAGATAGAAGGAGCACTTCAGGTTATCTTACCTTTGTAGGTTCAAAGCTTATTTCATGGTCATCCAAGAAGCAACCCACAGTTGCTCTCTCTTCTATTGAAGCTGAATATAGAGGTCTTGCCATAGCTACACAAGAAGCTATGTGGATGAAGACATTGTTCAAAGATCTTGGATTGGAGTTTGGAACTCCAACTATTTATGGTGACAATATGAGTTCTATTCATTTGGCTGCTAATCCTATTTTTCATGCAAGGACTAAACATATTGAAGTTTGTTATCATTATGTAAGAGAGAAGGTTCTAAGCAAAGACATTCAAATATCATATGTGTCCACTCATCAACAATGTGCAGATATTATAACCAAAGCATTGGATGGTACAAAGCTTTGCAAATTCAAGGCTATGATTGGTTTACAGGTAATCTTGGAATATTGAAGACCTCAAGCATACTTGGCTTGAGGGGAGCTATTGGAGCAAATCTATGACAAGCCTAAGTATTGGCTTGAGTCCCACAAAGTCATAGAAGAAGCCTTAAAATGAAGACAATGTAAAGTTCACTTGTGAACTACCTCTTGTAACTTTTGAAGAGTTTACTTAATGTAAAAGTGAAAGAATCTTAACTGGTTGAGTCCACTTGATCAAAAAGGGAAAGAAGAGCCACGAATTCGTGATTTGTGGTAGGTAGAGAATCAAATCAATCACTATTTGATTGGAGAGTTATTGAGGGAAGTTAGCCTCACAAACTCAACTATAAATAGATGGTAGCTTTAGTCGTGGTTAGAGAGACCTATGTGAAGACCTCCAAGAGCCAAGCTTTATGCCATATCAAAGTGTGATTACAAGGCACACATATGTATCAGTAAGTCCATTGTATTTTACAATCAATATACTTTCATTTTCATGATCATTTGAGTTCATATTTCCATGTTCTTGTGAAGTGTACTACTCAATGCCATATCTCTCAGTTTTCTGAGTCAAATTGCAGAGATGGTTTCTCTGACCTTGGTGCATCATTTTTAGTGATCTAACTTCGTAAAGTTAGCTCTATAAGTCTACTATATGCTCACCAATTTTCATTTAATTCGGGTATTGTAATTATCAGTTATGTTCAGTTGAAGTCAACCCTGTCTGTTCATTTTCACTTCTCTGTCAGATACTCGGCTTATTTACTCATCTTGTCAGAGCTGTTTCTCAGTGTGTACTTATCCAATTCAATGATTTAAAGCTTGTGGGATTCAGCTTACTGTCTAGTATAAGCATACAAATTTTCATAATCATTGGATTCTTAAATCTGGAGTTATGTTCATTTTTCTGCTCACTGGTCTCAAACTGTAGCAGCCTGTGAAAATTGGGATGATGTCATCACTTGTTAAACATCATTCTCAGTGTGTGGCTCATTATTTTTTATGATATTACTCTTGAAAGTTAGCTCTTTAAGTTAACTAGACTTTCCCCAGAGGAATTAAGCTAATTGTTGCTGTGCTCAGAGAATTATGCAAAACACTGGACAGGTGTATGAACCAAAATAGCAAGTTCTTCACCTCTAAGCTAACTCCAACTTATCTGTTTTGATCTATCTTTTTGTGAGTGATCTTCCAAGGTACATAGGGTGTCTAATACATCCATTGGCAAGCTAAAAGGGCCCACCACATACTCCTAGAGTTCATTTGGCTGGTGTAGATCAAGGATTTTGCAACACCTCTTCATCTTCAAGCACATACCTATCCATCTCTTCACTTTTTTTTCAAATTTCATATAGTTTATTTAGTTTTTTACTGATGTTTTATATGTTTCATTTATTTATGTTTGTTATATGTAATATAGGAGTATTATGGAAAGATAGATATGGATGAGGTGGCATAGGATGGACGATATGATCATCACAGAGTGCTTATCCCTGTACCCATGATGCCTCTTTAGATGATCATGATGATGAGGATGATCATGATCAAGGAGGGGATTCAAATGATTGACAATATTGATGTACTATTTATATTGATACACATACATTTTTTTACATTTATATATTTTCTCATTCCACTTATGTTTTTAATTGTGGCTATGGTATGAATTAATGTCGAAAATATACTAATGATTTTTATTATATTTTGTATTTAACATGTGATTTATTACTTTAATTATATAATTCACTCATATTATATGTGTTTGTGTGTATATAGGTATGTATGTGTGTGTAGTTGTGTGTGTATATGTATGAATGCACATGTATTTATACATCTATGTTTGTGTAAGTGTGTGTATATGCATGTATCTATGTGTACTGGTGTGTATGTGTGTGTATGTTCATATGTAGATTTGTATATGTATGTGTATATATGTGTATGTGTATATGTGTGTATGTGTATGTGTGTGTATGTGTGTGTATGTGTATGTATATATCTATGTGTATGTGTATGTGTATGCGTATATATGCATGTGTATGTGTATGTGTGTATATGCATGTGTATATTTATGAGCATGAATGTGCATGTGCATGCACTAACATTTGCATGCTTGTGTATGTGCATGTGCATATGCATGTGCATATGCATGTGTATAAGTATGTGTTTATGTGTGTATGTATATGTGTATGTGCATGGATCAATCCCCATGCATATGCATGTAGATATGTTTGTGCACATGCATATGTGTATGTGTATGTGTATGTGTATGTGTATGTGTATGTGTATGTGTATGTGTATGTGTATGTGTATGTGTATGTGTATGTGTATGTGTATGTGTATGTGTATGTGTATGTGTATGTGTATGTGTATGTGTATGTGTATGTGTATGTTTATGTGTATGTGTATGTGTATGTGTATGTGTATGTGTATGTGTATGTGTATGTGTATGTGTATGTGTATGTGTATGTGTATGTGTATGTGTATGTGTATGTGTATGTGTATGTGTATGTGTATGTGTATGTGTATGTGTATGTGTATGTGTATGTGTATGTGTATGTGTATGTGTATGTGTATGTGTATGTGTATGTGTATGTGTATGTGTATGTGTATGTGTATGTGTATGTGTATGTGTATGTGTATGTGTATGTGTATGTGTATGTGTATGTGTATGTGTATGTGTATGTGTATGTGTATGTGTATGTGTATGTGTATGTGTATGTGTATGTGTGTGTATGTGTAAGTGTATGTGTGTATGTGCATGTCTATGTGCATGTGTATGTGCATGTGTATGTGCATGTGTATGCATATGTGTGTATGTGTGTGTATGTGTATGTGTATGTGCATGTGTATAACTATGTGTATGTGTGTGTATGTGTATGTGCATGCATGAGCATGCATGTGCATGTGTATGTGTATATGTGCATGTGAGGTGTGAAAATGTGAATTAATGAAAACAAAACAATTCAAATGATATACAAACAATGTTGAAATTTACAATAATTAGCCATATATTATGCTCGGGGACTTATTGAATAACACACAATAGAGAGAGAGAGAGAGATAAAATTGAAAGAGAAAAAGGGAAAAAGAAGGACAGAGAGAGAGAGTAGAAAAAAGAGAGATCGAGCTCTTATGTGCAGTGCAAATATGAACGTTGGATTGCTCTTCGATTAGATGCACACAAAATGACGATCAAAGAGTGATCCAACATTTTTCTTATTTTGGTCAAATATAATTTTCAAATATGCGATTCAACAAATCATTGTTTTTAGTGTCGCATATACGACTATAAGCCGCATCCCATATACGATGCTATTTATGTGTTGCAAATGTGATGTTCACTTTAACGATGCTTCAAGTAACATCGCTAAGAACCTCAAAAATAGCACCGATTGAAACATCATTTAAACGAAGATGCGCACTGGATGCTGAATGCAATGAAATGTGTAAACATATGCAGAGTTTTAGAACATGTATTTTTAAGTTGGCCATTAGGTGGGATTAGCTGGTCATAGGATTCTGGGGGCACAGTGAGTTGCTCAAAAAGGGGGCTATACTTCTTAATGTGTGTCTATCGATTCATTGTGTTAAAAGGACCATATTAACTTGTGAACCTTTGCAGGAACATTGTGAGCAATCAAGGCATTCAAAGCAAGCTAGCAAGGAAGAATACCAAGCTTGGGACAAGGATTCCTGGGATTGTGTAGCAACCAGAGCAACAAGAGATTGGAGGTTGGAAGTTCTCTCAACCCCTTTGTCAATTCCTAGCTTAGGATAAGCACAACTTAGGTGTGGTGAGTAATTAGAGCGACGCTAGGCACGAATCAAGTCCAAGAGAACTAATCAACTAAGCGCAAGCATTAAGTAGGTCTTAAGTGCAAAAATCCTAAGGGACAAAAGTAAACTTGAATCGATCAATTATCAAGTGCGAAAGTCACTTAAGTATTCCTGATGACATGATTTCAAACAAGAGCTTAACACAATAATCAACTAAAAAGAACAAAGTGATTGATATGAACTAATCTGCAACGAGATTGTACTTGGGACTAGAGGGAAGAAAACCCAAGCATATGAACCTAAGGTCAAGAAGACACTTAGGCCGAGATAAACAAAGCCTCAGGTCTTCTGAAGCTAGTGTCAATCATAATGCTAGGTCTTGGGCCCAACATTTGAGTGATTATCCATACACTCTAAGTTCCAAAACAAGCAATTCTTGAAATGTCCTATAACATGGAGAGACCATTAGGTAGTTCAGGAGTGGCAAACCTGGAAAAGCGAGAAGGACCTTACAAGACTCAATTGGAATATATCAAGATTAATCGTCTAGGTGCTCGTATCTACGAAGATGGCCTGAGAAGATCTGTGGTCGAGATTAAAAACCCAGATCAACCCCATGGACTAGAACATCCGGTAGTCAAGTTTGAAAACGGAGCATATCTAGATAAAGAAGGAACGATTTATGTGGTCACCACCCTTCCAGATAGGATAGACAAGTGCGGCAATGTGATCGCAAAGGCTGACATGGGTGACATAGAGTAAGCAAATGTAGGAAAAGAGCCAAAAACCCCTCTAGGCAAGTTAGTCCTGACGAGAATAATCACTTCAGAGTGGGTTCCCCAGGACAATAGGAGCATAGACTTACTCGTGAGTTAAGAGACGGATGAGGCCTTTTGGAGGTATAAGCCTAAGAAGCCTAATGAAGTGGGAGCACTTACCATCTATGAATTCAAAGATCCCGACAGCCCAGGCCAAGTGACCTACTTAGATGATGCTTTGGAGAGGATCTTTGTGGTCTCAAAGCATGGGAGACATGCCTACATGTGGAAGGGTGAATTTGTTTTTCCCCAACCTTGATCCGTTGTGTCTTATGGTCACCAAGGAGCTGGAACATCTCAAGCTCATGGGACTCAAAGAGAAAGGAGTAGAGATAGACCCGAAGGTGAGCTTTGCTAACCCATTAGGAAGAGAAAGGATGCGAACAGAAACGGATAGAGAAGAAACTGAGAGATCTAGAGCCAAAAGAAACCAAAGAAATGCTGATGATGTTCCTTTGCCAAGGCCTAGAGAACACACTACGACCCTGAGGCCAACCCAGCTAGTGAAGTCCATGAAGAATTACTTTGATGGCACTGTAGACCCTTACAACCATGTGGAAGAATTTAGAGTAGTCTTGAGAGGTGAACAAGTTGAGGATCTATTCACACAGTACAATGCTTTTGGCCTAACCCTTAGAAACTCAGCCCTTACATGGTTCCAACCACTACATGAGAGCCAGTTTAGGAGCATAGACCAACTTCTAGAAGCTTTCGTCACTGAGTTTTCTAAGAGTGGTATATGGCATAATACTTACTCACTGATTCATAGCTTCAAGCAAACACATGAAGAGATGGTTAGATAGGCAGGAAGATGGTTTAGGCAATACCTAGAGAGGTGTCCGGTGCCTGAGTTACCCACACCAGCCAAACAGGTGGCTTTGTTCTTAGATGGATTGTTGAGCACCAAGCTCAGATCATATGTGTATCTGAAGGACCCCAAAACCATAGAAGAATATGTACGCATGTGCATAGACATTGAGGATAATCTAGGACAGGAGCTAGAGCTCTCAAAAATCTACAAGGATTCAGATAGTTGTAGCAGCCTCACTTCTGGTCAATCCACATCTATCGAGGAACTAGCAGAGAAGGTAGCTCAAAAACTAGGTGTCTCTAGCAAAAAAACTCCAAGATTTGCTCCAAGGAAACGATGCTATACCTGTGGAGGAGACCATATGGCGAGTGTATGTCCCATTATGGCCCAACCCCAAGTGAATCCTAGTAGCCAGTACTGCACCATAGAGAGAAGGTACACCAATCACATCGCACAAGACTGCCCATATAACAAACAAACTATAAAAAAAAATTACCCTTAGCAGTATCCACAATAGGGCAGATACCAAAACCAATACCCACCACAACAGTATGGTAGGCCTCAACAATCCTATCAACAACCCTATCAAGGGCAACAGAGACCCCAACCAGTTCTAGCACAGCAACCCCTTGCTCCAACCAATGTGATTCTAGTGAAATATGCATCTGTAGAAGAAAATCTAAACAGAGCCATAGTCCGAGTAACACCATTGCTATCAGAAAGTGACCCAAGTGATCATAGTTTTGACTCTACACATATTGATAGCCCACAGGCTTACTACATGCAGTCACCCGAGCATAATGAGTCATACTATTATGAAGAACCGAGTGAATCTAGTTGGGAGCGAGATTATGCGAATGTCATGTATGCAAACCCCAGCTCTAGACCTCAGCCCAGGCAGATAAGACCTCCATTTCCTAGAGGTCCATGCTTCTGATGTCAGGGAGATCACCTCATTCATGATTGCCCTCTATCGGCACCTACACAAACCCAATCGGTGACAATTCAAGGCTTTTGCCCAGATTGTGGAAAGGATCATTTGTTACGAGAGTGTCCCAAGAACCCCATCAACATGCCAAAAATCGCTCCTATCAATGTTATTGGGTTAATAGTAGACTCTACAGGAAGTGTGACTTCCACTGCCCCAGTGCTAGTAGAAACCCGAGCTCAAGCTTTGCAGCAAACTCAAGGTGTAGGGTAGGAAAAGAGTTCTGAGGTTAGCGAGATAGAGAGTATAACCAAGAAAAGGACAAGAGCTTGGAGAGATAGCCGGGAGAGAATGAAAAGACAATGGTCACAGAAAATGAGCAAACTTGAGGAAAGCTTGAGAGAAACAAAAGCCAAGATAATTGAATTCACATCTCAAACTCACTCTAACACCACCCCACCACCCCCATTTCCATCTCCCTCCAACCCATCACCTTCTATTCCCCAACCTTCTAATCCACCACACGTAACCCACCCACCACCCAGAGTAGGATCAGTCCTAGCCGATCCCACTCCTAAAGATCTAGACATGATGCTTAAAGCATATTAGGCCAGAATCCAAGAAGGGCCAAATGTGACAGATCATGACAAATGTTACCCTAGAGCTGATTTAGAGATAGAGAGAACAAAACTTTGTGCTAAGATGGTAGAATTGGCGCAAGCCATGTTTGAAACGAGTCGCTTGTTCAATTGCTCTAGCTCCACTAGAACACCATTGCACTTTGATGGTCTATTAGATAGTTTGGAGAGGTTACTTGCAAAGCATGGAAAAGGAGCCACCTCCCAGGCTAAGGAGAGGGCGAGTGATAGAATAAGCATTCCTCCCCAGGAAGCTTATGTGCCTAACTCCACCGAACTAGACACCTCTTCTTCTATGAATTGGTATTCACTAGAATTCCTGCGAGAGATTCAAGAAGAGAAATGGGCTAAAGAAAGTGAAGACCCTCCTCCAATTGAACTTGTGGATGACGTGCACGATCAATTTCCACAGGACATTCCTTCCATTTATGGAGATCAGGAGAGTACCCAATCTCATGAGAGATTAGACTTTGAGTCTAATTCCTTGCAGGAATTACCCCATTTCACAGGCCCATGGGAAGCTAAGTCGACTTGCATGAGAGCACCCATGGTCATGCTAAGAAACGAAGACTCAATCATACCTAGGAACATAGAGGTAGTGAAAGATACTAAAGTGCAGTGCAACCTCACCTTAGAAGAGCTACTCAAGGCTAAGCCTGAATTGTGGAAACATGTAGCCAAACAAGTACGTGACGTAGCAAAACCTCATTCATAGGTAGGATCTCATAGAGTAGTGCGGGAAATACCTTTGGACAAGATAGGAGATATGAGCGAAGGAGAAGAAGGAGACACTTACCCACCCATTGCTCATCAGGGTTACACCACCAAGGCAATTTTGGACTCAGGTGCAAGAGTTGCAATTGCTACCACTTCCCTATGGAAGTGTTGGGGCAAACCAGCACTCAGGCCCACGAGAATGAAGTTACAAATGGCTGATGGTCACATTGAAAGACCCTTAGGGCTACTAGAAGGAATAACTCTCACCACTTGTGGTGTAGAGTTTGAGCATACTTTTACTATATGTGACTTTAGCAAGAATCAAGCCTATGAGATGATTATGAGAAGACCCTTCTTGAGGCAATTGCAAGTAGTACAGGATTGGGGGACAAATTCTTTGTATTTGCAACACTTGGGTGTCACGACCAAAGTGAATCTCAAAGATTTCTCTCATAGAGATGTGCCCCCTATTCAATGGAATCCCATCCATAGAGCTAAGGATGATACGGAGTCAGTGCATTCCATAGGATCAGGATCCTCATGGATGCATGAAGATACTCACTTATGGATGTGCAAAGTAGCAGTAGAAGAACAGAAGAGAGAAAAAGCAAGAGAGGTAGGTGCGAAGGAAACCCACAGATCAATTCAAGACCCAGCCTATGCACCTATAGTATTTCCTAATGAAGAATTTGAACCTCATGGTTGGGCAAAAATTTTAGCAACTATGGATGTAGCCATCAATGAAGAACAGTGGACACCCCACTGTGATGAGGATGGCTATGACATTTCACTCTTCACAAAAGAGCCAATCATGTGTGATTCGGTTATTGAAGAATGTGAACCTAGCACTGATGCATTTGAGGATGCAGGTGACTCCGATCTAGAGTCAATTATAGTGGACCCTCCTTTTGCATCAGATGAGGAATATTTCTACAAAGTAGAGGCTCACCCTCAGAGACACGAAGAAATTATAAATGAGGTAAGATTAACCACACACAAGTGACCACTAAGAACGAATGCAAGAAGAGGAAGAAGAGAGAAGTCATACCAGAGGAAGAAGAATCTTTGTTTGAGGTCCCTGAAAATTTCAAGAAGTATGAAGTTGAAGATAGGAGAGTCATGGTAAGAATGCCTAAACGTGAAGCCATCATAGGAGATGCCTATGATAACAAAGAAACTACAAAGAAAATCATAGTGACCATAGAGGAAGGTGAAGAGCGATGCATATACATAGGACACGACCTAAGTGAAGATGAGGAGCAGGATTTGATAGCCTTACTACGAGAATATAGAGATGTGTTTGCATGGAATTACAAGGACCTGAAAGGTGTAGACCGTGACATATGCTCACATATGATCCCCATGACCTCAGATGCTAGACCCTCTAAACAGAAGCCATACACATATAATGACAACTATGCTGCCAAGATCAAAGAAAAGATAGATCGCTTGGTTGAAGCTGGATTTATCTATGAAATCAAGCACACTGAATGGGTATCCCCCATTGTAGTGGTGCCCAAAAAGAATGGAAAATTACGTGTATGCATTAACTTGAAGAAGATTAATGTAGCCACTATCAGAGATAGTTATCCGCTTCCTATCACTGAGCATCTATTAGAAAGGGTAGCAGGCAAGGAACTGTAAAACTTTCTAGATGGGTTCTCTGGTCACAATCAAGTAGCCATTGCACCAGAAGATCAGCATAAGACAACTTTTGCCACAGATTGTGGCATCTTTGCTTTTCGAGTAATGCCATTTGGTCTAACCAATGAGCCTGCAACTTTCCAGAGACTGATGTTCCATGTGTTTAAAGAGTTTCTGAGAAAGAATTTGGAAGTCTATGTTGATGATCTTTGTGCTCATTGCAACACTAGACAGACACATATATGTGAACTCAGGCAAATCTTTGACAAATGTAGAGAATATCAAGTCTGCCTGAACCCACAAAAGTGTGTTTTCATGGTTAGGCAAGGCAAGATTCTAGGACACATAGTGTCAAAGAACGGCATATCCACTGACGAAGAGAAACTGAGAGCTATCGTAGAACTACCTAGGCCAAAGAATGTGAAGGAAGTACAAGCTTTCATGGGGCATTGTGGATATTATCTACGTTTTATACACATGTATGCCATCATTGCAAAGCCTCTGTACGGACTTTTGACCAATTTTGAGTGGACTGATGAATGTGAGAAATCTTTCAATGAGCTTAAATGGCGATTATGTTCAGCACCAATCTTGACTACACCGGATTGGAACAAGCCATTCCATGTCCATGTGGATGCATCCAACTATGCTATTGGGTGTGTACTTGCACAACCTACGGGCAAAGGTAATATGGATCTTCCAATTGCCTATGCTAGTAGACAATTGAATACAACTGAACGAAATTATACCACTACTGAGAGAGAAGGACTAGGCATGGTATATGCGGTTAAAAAATTTAGACACTATTTGCTTGCAAATAAGTTTAAATTTTTTACTCATCATCAAGCACTGTTGTACTTGGTAAACAAGCCATGCAATACAAGTAGATTAGTAAGATGGTTTCTCTTACTAATGGAATATGACTTTGAGGTGGTGGTGAGGAAGGGCAAGGCTCACTTGAGAGCAGATCATCTCTCAAAGCTCACATCCGGAGAGGACCCACAAGGAGTATCAGATGACCTTTCTCATGCTTACTTGTTTAATTTGGAAGTTGTACCACAATGGGCCAAGACCTTAGTGCCAGTACTGACATATGGGCCTAAACATCCAGTAGTAAACACTCAAGATAGGGAGCTAATAAAAGCACATAAGTACCATATCATGGCAGGGAGTATGTACAAACATACAAATCAAGGAATATTAGCTTGTTGTGTGGAAGAGGATGAGTACACGAAGTGGTTGCAATTAGCACATGTGGGTGCATTAGAGCAACACTATTCAAGGCAAAGAACCCCACAGACACTGAGGAGACTCGGAGTGCATTGGCCAACTACGGAAGCAGATGTCCATAGGATGTGCAAGGAATGCCCAATCTGCTGTACTAAACCACCAGTGGAACATGCCACTCTTTATTAGGTGTCTTTAGTGCCAAATTGGAGTGAGCCATTAGTAGCCTTTTTGAGGACGAGAACCTTTCCCCAAGATATGACATTGGCTAGACAAAGGATCTTAGAACAAGAAGTTTAGACTATACTCTCATTGGAGATAATCTATACAAACGAGGAAAAGATGGGTATCTTAGATTCTATGTCCATGAGAGCAAATATATTAAGATCTTGGAAACTGCCCACCAAGGTGTAGTAGGAGGACACTTTGGACCAGACAGAGTGATCAAGGCGGTACTTTTTGCAGGTCTTTGGTGGCCCACACTTCACATGGATGCACATACCTATGTGAAGAGGTGTGATGTTTTCCAGCAAACTCAGTATCCTATACGCCAAGATGAGATGCCATTGAAACCTATGATGGGTGGACGTGCATTCTCTAAGTGGGGAATAGACTTTGTTGGTCCTATTAACCCCCCAGCTAAGGGTTCCCATGCTGAATACATTATTGTGGCCACTGATTATCTTACCAAATGGGTAGAGGTAAAAGCGACGACAAAGAATGATGCTCAGACCACTACTAAGTTCTTATTTGAGAATGTGTTCACCAGATATGGGTTACCAATAGAGCTAGTAAGTGATAGAGGCATGCACTTCTTGAATGAAGTCATAGAAAACCTTCTCCAAGAATTCTTGGTGATACATAAGAAGTCTGCCCCCTATCATCCACAAGCTAATGGACAGGCTGAGAGCACAAATAAGATTCTATGCAATGTATTCACAAAATTGGTTAATAATAAACGCTCTAATTGGGAAAAACAGCTACACCATGCTGTTTGGGCATACCGAGTTGCCTATAAAACAGTACTCCAAGCCACACCCTTTCAGATGGTGTTCGGCCAAAATGCAGTGCTACCATTGGACTTTTTGATACCTACATTGAAAGGCCATGATCTCTCCTCTAGAATCTTCGATCTTGAACGATTGAGTGAAACATGATTGAGAGTTGCAGCAGGAATTTATGCAGCCAAGAAGAGACAAAAAGCATATTTTGATGCACATGTGAAGGATAAGGGCTTGAAAGCAAGAGACCTAGTCCTAGTCTACACCTTGAAGCAACACGCACGGAAATTAGAGAAGAGGGGCTATGGACCAATGATTATCAATAGGATCTCCACAAGTGGAGTAGTACAACTAGCCCTTCTAGAAGGTGACGTCCTACCAAGTTACATAAGCAGATGCAGAGTCAAGTTATATCAAGAACCCTTAACAGAAGAGATGCTACATCGACTCAATACTGCGAAGAAACGTAAGGAAGAGGAAAAGCGAATTCGAGAAGAAGAACAGGTAGAAGCTTTAGAACGCATCCAGTGAATGAAATTGAAAAGATAAGGTAGAGATCAGCCTATGCCTGACACTCATGAAGCTCTAGGTTATCACATGGCTATGTGCGAGGCTTCAGGTGAGCGGTCCCATAGGATAGTAGATCGACGACTTTTGTGACCCTAGAAGTAGAACAAGGAGAGAGTGCAAGGACCGTGAGAGCTTTAATTGACTCAGGTGCGTCCACTAGTGGAGTTCGACTTTCTTACTGCCAAGAATTGCAATTGAAGGTAAAACCTATAGAGGCATATCTCATAGGGTTGGGAGGTGTTGAAACTCCTTGCATGGGAGAGGTGGAACTTCCCCTCTACGTTCAAGAGGTCCTAATGGTAGTAAAAGTTCTATTATGTGACGACGAGGATCTTACCGAACCTCTAGTCTTGGGCCAAGACTGGATCTATGATCATGCCGTCAACCTCAACCTAAGAAGTGGACTTCTTCAAGCTTGGATATGCCAAAACCACCTCACTATTGAATTAGAAAATCAAGCACTCAAGCCATCAGAAAAGACACCAAATCCTGGTCCCTCCAGGAATCCACATGAAGATAATGATGCTATTCTTGTCCAAAGTTCTATGGTGCAGAAGATTATCACTCTAGACGAAAGGTACAAAATTCAATGAGGAGTTCCCTTCATTTCCAAAGAGGATTCAAGGACAGCAAGCCGGGCACCACACGACACCGAGGAGGTCGATGATCAAGAAGCATGAGCTCCAACCTGTGCAATATGAAGTACCTCGTGGCATGAAGCAGATCTGGATATGCAAGGGTAGAAAACCCACGGCTCTAGAGACAGATTCTCAAAGAAGCCAACAAGATACACTATCAAGGAGTACAATGAAGGAGTCCCCTAGGCAACACTCTAGACATACCATTTCTATGTGGGTTCCTAAGCGGTCAATGAAGGCTATCCCCAATGCTCGACAGATATGGGTGCCCAAGACCTACTTACAAGCTCAAAAAGCTTCACCCCCATTCACAAGAATGAATCAACACTCAGAAGCACTCTTGGCAAACAACTCAGGGCAGGCACCTACACCCCACACCATTACATCTTCGGTCAAACCTATGAATATCGGGAAATGGGTACCCAAAAGGTCTGATATCCAACACAATCCAGTCCACAAACCTTTACATGTCATCACCACTAAAAGCTACGATTCCACAATCAAAGTTTGGAGACTTAAACCCCGTATCAAACCCCCTGACCCAAAATTGTAAATCACTCCACTCTGATGTAGGTGCATTCTGGGTACATTGCACATCCAAAAGTATGCATCTAGGATGAACACTAACCTACTAACCAACATTCACACACATCACAAACACTTCACCCACTAACCCCTAACCACTTGGAATGTCATGTTAATATTATGGAGGGAACACCATAACATCCTGTTTCCTATGCAACACTAATGTGCCTCTCTTCTTCTAGCAGATAAACCTCAATAACTACAAGCAGTCTCATGGCAGACGCAGCAGGCACTAGCTCCAAGGCAGGCACTAGTTCTCAAGTTGATTGGGAGACCATGCCTGTGGAGGCCCCATTGACAGCTAGGCCTGAAGAATATCTGAATGTGCGACGAATTCCCATCTTGGATCCACCGAGCGGCTTGACCGAAAGAGTAAAAGGACACTCTCATTGGTTCAATGAGATGCGAGGAGATTGGGTGATGTAGATCACATCTGGGAGTCTAAGTTGGAATTCGGATCAGTTTGGTGGACATTTCCGTTTTTTCTCAAGAGAATTTGAATCACTACAAAATGCAATGCCTCTTCAAGACATTTGGCAGAAAGTGGGTTTGAAAGACTACTTTAGTGCGTCCTTGCCTAAGCCAGATTTCCTCAAATGTTACTATTTGATTGCAACTCTTAAAGCTACAAGAGATCGTGATCAGTCAGGCACATTCCTGGTGCCCTCTCTATCAAACCACGAAGAAATGAAAAAGTTTGAGCTGAACGTAACTCTAATTAAGGAGGGCCTCCAAATGTACGGCACCCATGTGCCCTCTGATCGAGACCCATTGATAACGGAATCTATGAAGAACAGTAAGCTCAAGAAGTTGAAAGATATGTGTGCCCTCACTCCAAACATTGCCATCCCGTTGAGAAGGTGCCTTTAGCGCTTTGCATTTCCTGCTCAAGGCTGATTCACACAACCTCACAAGAAGATTTGGTGCGGTCTATACCTAGCGGAGACAGGGAGTCTACCCATTAAAATGCCAGTATGGATTCTCGACCAATTGTATGAAGCAAGCAAATGAGGGGTAAGGAAGCCTTCTTTGAATGGCTGTTGTGCCATTACCAGAATCATATACAGATGCCTAGCCTATGATGTGCCTATTGCACGGGCACTTACTTACTCATAGCTACAGTTATTCCAAGGACGAAAACCAGGGGTTCGACCAGCTAAACGCATGCGTGGATCGTTTTCCCATGTCCCACTTCCTCGAGAGTCCACCACAGAAGCCTCCCTTAGAGAAGAAGGACAGGTGGCCCCATTCACTATCCGTCTCCAATGATCACAGTCAGAGGGCATTACACAAGCCACTCCATCAGCCCCTCCATTACCCATGGATGTTGAGATTGCCTCCATGAGTGAATTAGCGGAGGATACCTCCTTTGATTTTGAGACCTTCTTGCAAATGATGCAACTATAAGATGGGGAGTTCTTTTCAGACACTGAAGGTCCTAGATCATCATCCCATAGAGGGCATCCACATCACGAAGAACAATGAGTACATTGGGAGGATGAAGCACAACACATGCATGCTGAAGACACACATGAACAAGAGGAGGAATAGGAGCACATATCAGAGGAGAGTGAGTAGGAAGCCCCTGTATACACTGCACAAATCAAGCGGTTATATGAGATGATCAAACAAGTACAAAAAAGTCATAAGTTGTCAGAAGAGGCAAACACAGCAATGGTGAACCAGATGCTACGAGTAGAGGAGGTGGACCCTCATTTTATCGAATCATTGAATCTTTTGGCAGACACTTGTGGGATTGTAGAAGCTATGCGGACTGTGATACATCGTACTCCCCCTGAATACGACCAATGAAGGCTGGATACGTGACCGCGAAGGGGTAAGATGATTCACATTGAAGTTTTTGCCTCACTCCCGACCACAGCTCAAGAAGACGTTCATATGACCAGCCCCACTAACACTCGCGCCCCTGATGAAAACACACAGAAACTATCTCCGCAATCGCCACCCATCCATCCCACCAAAACCCTCACTACGAGCATTCCCACACAACCAACATTCACCTTTTGCGAACCCATATCACACACCACCCTTTCCCCATCCTTACCTCCCCTTACCTCCACCATTTCTAGTCAATTTTTCGAACCTCAGATAGGTCACCCCGCCACTCATCAAACCATAACAGGTCACCCTTTTTATCTCCTAGCTCTGGGACATCCACTTGTCTGTACCCAAACATTGACACCATCATTTTCACTCAGTACAACATTCCCTCTTTCCCGACCTCAACCCACAGTGCCCCCCTCAACCTCATCAGAATTGATGCAAACCACCCTGCCCCAATTTTGGGCAAACCTTGTAAATATGATGCGACAACTTGATGATTATAATAGAAATCCCCTTTCCCACCCCACCTCTCCCACGTTCACGCCCACCACTGACACACCACCCACCATTCCAGTATCCACGATTCACACTTCACACACAATCATGTCGGACCCCATGGACATTTCACCCTCCACAGAACCACCCACCACCACTTTCGTCTCAACATCACCACTTTTTACTTCACTCACATCACAACTTACACCCACTGTAAGCACAACATCCACCTTTCCCTTTCCCATTTCCCGACCCCTTGCATCTTCCACCACTACCTCTGCATCCACTTCATTTAGTCATGCACTAGACACCATGTGCGAAGCGGCCACACAGCTGAAACAGGAATATCAATTATTGGAAGAGAACAACAAAGCATTATATAATTTTTCTGCCCACCTCCAAGCACGTGTCGATGCTTTGGAGTTGCGTAATACTGAAATGCAACAAGAATTTACCTCCCTCCAGCAATATTATGCGGAGCTTGAGGCCAAATATATAGAGACAAATAAGGTGACTGTAGAGCAACTCAGAGATCAACTAGCCCGCAATGCTCGATTACAAAGGAATATGGCTTAACTCTGACAACACTTGGCAACTGTCCAAGAGGAGAATAAACGGCTACAACAACAAAGTCAAGAAAATCTGGAAGCAGCCATCGAAAACACTCCAGGGGCACCCATAGATCTTGCTTAGTTTCAGGCTATTCCCTCAGCAAACATCGAACAGATATAAGGAGATTATGCAAACCTCTTGGAAGCGCACGACCAACTTGTCGACTAGGTGAAGGAACTCCAAAGACAACCAGTGCCCACACCACATACAACAGAACCTAGAGAAATGGTTAGTATCGCTACTTCACCACAACCCCAATCATCAACTGACAGTGAGCTACTCGATCTAAGGCAACAAGTCACTGAATTAAAGATGAAATTATTACAATACGAACGACCACCATCTCCCCCCAATCAACCTTTAGAAGAAGAGGCAGTTCCTATTCCAGTTGACGAGACCTTCGAAGACAGTTATGAACCTCAACCTCTCCCAAGAGGTAGAGTCACCAAGGAAGGACAAGACACATATGAGGAACCCCCTCCCGCATGGATGAAACAAGTAGAAGAGATGGGCCCAACTCACGAAGAGTGCATATCCACTCAGATGCTGGCCATGAAAGCGATTGAGGAGACAATACTTCAATCGGAATATTTCAGGTACTTGTCTCCTAGGCAATTGATAACCAGTTCGGAGTTACAGTATAAGCCTTACTTTATACTATTGGCAGAATACAACGCTGAAATTAAACGCAAAACCAATAAGTATCCTTCCTTCGCAACACAATTCCAACCAGAGGACATCCCAGAAGAAGCCAAACAAGGGGAAATCTTCCAACCTATCTAGCGGCAAAAGCTACTCGAGACTTATCCAAAGATGCTCCGACTGTGGGACCATGCCCCCATGCACTTAAAGTATAATCCTTGCTTTGGGCCAGTGCAACAAAGACGATCATGGAAAGCCTTTGCCATAAAAGTTCAGAACAATGATTGCAAACAATGGCTCAATTACCCATCCATTGCGGCACCAACAGGCACACCAACCGTAGCCTACATGATGGCTACTATCAAACACTAGATGCTAGGACTACAACCCATGAACGATATCACTGCTCAGATGATGCTCAAGATCCTGGACATGATGCAAATAGTACTGAAGACTTTCTACAATGTACGTAACATCCAGCCTTTGATCCCGGGCTTTATAAATGGTAATTATGACTTACTATATGATATGAGCACAACCTCTAGTATTCGGGTTGCTTATGCTTGGCATGTGAGGATCAGATATCTCCCAGCTTGCTATAAACAAACATTTGACGATATGTTTACCACCGAGTTCTGGGAATCTCACTCTGAAGTGTTCGCGCCACGACCAACCCATCTTCTACAACTATTTGCATGCGAACAGACCATGCATTCAGAGCTATATACAACACCACAACTTGATATTCCGGGCACATTTAATTGGGATTCTCTTCAAAGAGATCTAGTCAGGGGACTAAGGATCAGAGAACAGGAGCTAGCCACTGACATAGTCCAACACTACATTGATCACCCCGTAGAGCAAAGGTCTGTCAGAGACGACAGACGCTAGGAGGGGGAGGGTGTTGGCATCATCTAGGAAGAAGCAAGTACGGGCATACATGCAGATCTAGCACTCAGGCAACCCATCAATTTTTTTCAATCCTTACATCTTTTTAAAAGTGATTCTCATCACGGAAAACCATTGTAAATACCGTTGTCGTCGAGATTTTCTCTCCTCTCTCACTTATGAAGGCCTACAAAAAACATATTTGGTGAAGGTAGCCGGAATTCCCCGAGAAGTCCAGGATGCATCAAGGATGTCAAAGGAAGCTCACATACAAAGTTTCAAAGAAATCAAGAAAGTCCATGGTAGCAGTCAAAGCTGGTCAAAGTTGGTCAAAGTTGGGAAATTAGGGCAAAAATTTCATTGTCACCAAATTAGATGAAAATTCATATACTTGTAAAGATTGTCAAAGGCAGTCTATAGCCCAAATTTCAGCAGAAAATGGATTTTGTAGCACATTGATATGCTATGTTCATTTTGTAAAAATGTAATTTTTCTAGTTTGACCTACAAATTCTTGTATAGAAATTTATGTTAGCCATATGGTTTGGCATGTATAAAGATCATATGTGGCTACATATTTGTACAAATTTTCAAGGCTATCAGAGCTTCCTAGTCACCTTAATGCCACCTTGCAAGCTTCTAAATGTAGTCAAACTTGTACAAGGGAGATTCAGATGGGAGTTTTTTCTGCATGTTCCTGAAGGAGATCTTTGGAAACATGGTCCTACAAAGTTTCATCTTCATCAAAGCCTATTTGGAGGGTCAAAGAGTACAAAGTCCAGTTTTCAGGATCACCGCAGTTTTCTAGTTTAAGCGAATTGAAGGGTTGAAGGGCCACCACATGGCGAAAGCTGATTGAGCCATGTTGTACGATCAAGATGAGCTCATATTCAAGGGTGGAGATGCACTTATGCTTAAAGCAAGGAGGATCCACGATTTTTTCCATACAACAAGATTTTTTTGACAATCAAAGATCAATAATGCAGCTTTTCTCCACAAACAGTGGCTTATCTTATCCAAACTGATGTGAGCACTAATCCGACGGTCTAGATCATCCCCAGATCCAATGGTGGAGAATGAAGGCGCCTAAATTTCACTCCTTTACACTAGATTTGATAGAAAGAACAATTCCAAGCCATTGATTTGATTAATCAAATGGTTGTAATCGAAAGTAGTGATCCTAGAGTTGAGAGTTGATTTCTCTAGATCCAAGGGCCCAAATTCATTCAAAAAACTATATAAACCCCTCTCCAAACTCCTAGAGCATCATTATTAGGCATCCATAGGGCTCATGCTAGCTTACGGTTTCCTTGAGACGATCACCCTCGGTTGGGCGAGTGAGGATCCAAGGTGAGCTAGTATGAGTATAGTACCTAGTTTCAAATTTAAATTAGAACTCCAATCTAGGATAGGCTCTTGAAACCAGCATCTCTATCTTGACTCACCCTCGGTGGAGCGTGTGAGTGAGTTAGAGCTGATTTTAATGAGTCTTAGACTTCTTTAGTTAGACGTTACGAGCCTAGACATTGATATCATTCTTTGAACGAATTGTTGATAGCTCTATCATAAACCGTGTCACTCAATATGATAGTCTTCCTTGGAGTGATTTTAGAAAGGAGATGCTCAAAGAATTCTATCTTGAAGATTATAGCCAACATAATCGAGATGGATTCTTACGATGGGTCAATTCTCCAAAGCCTAGTAGCTCTATTACTCACTTACAAAATGAGTATATTAGACGCTATGAACAACTTCCTGATGAGGATAAGATAACTTTGGAACCTGATCTTGTGATCAATTTTCTTAAGCTTCTTCATCCTGAAACTCGTAGGGAAGTTGAACGGCGATTAGAAGAACCAGATAAGCGCTATGGTCTTACTGACAATTGGCAAAAAGTGCGTAAAGTAGTAGAGGCTGTAGCCCATAGACATCAAAGACAATCCATGCTTTATGAGCAAACTAGTCTTCCTCAAGCTAGCCTTCCACAAACTAAGGAGCAAGTTAGAGAACAATCCCATGCTATGCTTTTTGACTCTACTCCTATTCCTCAAATGATGGAGCCTACTCAAAGTTTTAAAGTAGAGCCAAATAAAAGTGTAGTTAAACAATCTCAAGTGGATATTCTCACTAAGCAAATGGAAAGTCTTATTGCTACACAATCCAATTTGGCTGAGACTATAGATGCTTTACAATCTAGTTACACCAAAACTTTCCAAAATCAAATGAACCCAAGGACTTTTCAAGAGCCTAATCAACATGTTATAGCTACCAATCAAAATCCACAAGTAGCTACTACTCAAGCATATCAAGTTCCTCCAATGCATAATCCTTCAATGCAAAATCCTCATCCTCATGTGCAAAATCCTCAAATGTATCAAAACATGTATCCTCAAGCTTCTCAAATAGCTTTTCAAAATCCTCAAAATCAAAATTTTTAAAATCATCAACCGTATAATATGGAAGCTCCTCTTGCACCTCAAGTACCACATGTTGCTCCCCAAGCTCCTCAAATACATCAATTGCCTTTTCAAAATCCTAATTATCATGTTCAAGCAATACCTTATCAACAAAATCCTCAGTTTCAAAATTTCCCACCACAAGTTAATCAAAATCCTCAAAATCAAAATGGTTTTGTGTGTGGCCCTCGTAGGTGTCCTTGATGTGATTCGTTAGAGCACTTTTTGAGAGATTGTGAACTATTGAAGGCTGCTAAGGAGCAACGACTAGTAATAGACATAGACAAGAAAATCTGTGACTATCGATCTAGGCTACCTTTGCAAGGAAATTATGGTAAAGGAGGAATGAAAAAACACTATGAAAATATAACCATAACGGATGTAGGAACTAGAGGAGTGAAACTAGAAGCTCTTGATGAACAAGTGGAATCAAGTAAACCCACAAAGGAAGGTTATTTTTCCATAGAGGCTTTAGTAAGAGCACGAGATGAGATTAGGAGAATAACGGCTTGGGAATCACCAATAGAAGATCAATCTCTTATTTCTCACATATCCAATGTAGAAGAAAAACGAAAAAGAGATGAAGCTGAGCCTAGTGAAAGAAGAGTGACTCGAAAACAAACCTCAGAGGGAATAGAAACAATCATAGAGCAAGGAGAAACATCACAATCTAAAGATAAAAAACAAGAATCAGAACCCAATGAACAAAAACAAGAGGAGAAACAAAAAGGGAAGAAGACAAAGCAAAGAAAAACAGAACCAAAGCCTTTAGATAAACCAGAACAATCAAAACAAACTGAAGACCAAACACGAGAACATGAACAAAAACAAGATCCTGAGCAAAAACAAAAGAAACCAAAGAGAAAACCTAAAGCCATCTTGATTTCAGAAATTGAGAGAAAAATAGATCCTATGGAGATTTTAGATGACATTTTGCTTAAGAGTCAAGTGACTATGTCTTTAGAACAAGTTTTCTCTATTGCAAAGCCTGTTTTTAAAGATAACTTTATCGGCCTAATTAAAAGGAAGAGGTTTCCACTTAATCTAGATATTGAGATGCAAGATTCTCTAGATCAAGATCAAGCTATGAATGAAGCCTTAAACTTTGATGAATCTGATGAAGAGGACTTTGATGATGATGAAGTAAATGTTAATAAAAATTTCTTAGGACCTATTCAACCTGACCATGAAAATCATGAAAACAATCCTGAAAGTCACTTTAAAAGAACATTTTGGTCTAGAGGTACATCAGAGATGCATGTTAAAATAGGAAATGATAAGAACACTATTACTGTAAATGCATTAGTAGATTCCGGCTCCGAAATCAATGTGATTTCAAGAGAAGTTTATGATAAGTTTCGATGGCCCATAGATAAAGATTGTGGATGGCGTATGAGAACTGCAGATAATGGTGTAGGTACCCTGTATGGAGCTTGTGCTAGTGTGCCCATATCCATAGGAGGAATCACAGAAGAGTTTCATTTTTTTATTCAAGATAATTGCTCCTATGAAGTTCTCTTAGGTCAACCCTTTATTTGTGAGAGTCGTATGGAAACTAAAGCCATGGATGATGGGTCTACCTATGCTAGATTTAAGTCTAAGGATGGAATGCAATCACTTCAAGTCATGACGGTAGGAGTGAATCATCCTAGGAATCGATTGTCAATTAGAAAGAAACCTATTGTTACTCAGGGTCATGAGCATTCTTGTAGTGATTGTGCACCTCGATTCATGTTTGGAGCTACATATGATCAAAATTTCGGATAGAATCCATTGTTGAGCGGGACAACAGTGGATATTGGTTTGACATCTCGCATCCAACCAACATGTACAATAGTTTGTCACTTTGTTTTCCACATTCTAGATTAGATTTTCTTCATAAGAGTCAATTGTCCAAGTCTTTTATCCAAAAAACCCAAAAAAATATAAAAACAACAAAATCATGGAACATGATGAGAACATTGAGCATGTGATTGAAACATCTCATTGTTTCTCTACTCTTGAGGAGTTAGAGTTATGTCTTCAACAAAATTCTAATTCCCATATTATTCTTCTTTCTTCCCTTGATGAGTATGCTCTAATCCAAGAGTATGCTCTCAATGTTGACAAGTGCTCAAAATTTATCCAAACACATGATGCCTTAGTTGAAACAAAGTACAAAACTGTAGACAAAAAAATCAAACCCATAGCTCAACCATTACCCCAAGGAAGTAATGAAAAAATTATTGATGTGAAAAATGATCCAATTCTTCGGGATAAGAAAAACATAGGACATACATTCACGGATGAGACAATCAAACATGTGAAAATTGGTAGAGATGATGACTTTCTTTTGCCAGCAGAGAGAGATAAATTTGAGGAAGTCATACGTAGCCATGGAAAAGCCTTTACTATGTATCCTCATGAGATTGGTTGTGTAGATCCTAAGCTAGTTGCACCCATGATAATCTTTACTATTCCACATATTCCATGGAATCTTCGTCCTATACCAGTTCCAAAGGCTCACTTACCTGAGCTAATGAAACTACTTAAGGAGAAGATAAACATGAGAATTTTAGAGCCATCTTTTGCACCTTACTCAAATAGATGGTTCACTGTGCCTAAAAAGAATGGGAAACTACGTTTTATTCAAGATCTCCAACCCGTCAATAAAGTCACCATAAGAAATGTAGGAATAGGACCCATTGTAGATGAGTTTGCTGAATCATTTTCAGGACATTCTATCTATTCAATGGGTGATTTATATTCTGGATATGACCAATTCCAGTTAGCAATTGAAAGTTGTGACATAACCACAATGAGAACTCCTTTAGGCTTAGTGCGAATGTGTACTTTACCTCAAGGAGCGACCAATTCTGTGGCTCATATGATGAGTGCTATGAATATGGTCTTACATGATTTTATCCCTCATATAACTATGCCATTCATTGATGATATTCCAATTAAAGGGAGTGAGGAACGTGTAAAGGACATTACTTTAGATTCATCAGGATGTCGTAAATTTGTTCTTGACCATATCTCTGATTGTGAAAGAATATTTCAACGATTTGAAGAGATAGGTCTCACATTTTCCATAGAGAAATCTGTTTTTGGTGTCAACGAGGTACTTATTGTTGGACATTTATGTGGCCATTATGGTCGAAAGCCATACCCACAAAAAGTTGATGCCATTAGCAAGATTTCTGAAACATGTAACAACGTGAGTGAGGTACGTAGATTTCTTGGTGCTTGCATCTTTTATGTTATTTGGATCCCACACTTTGCTCATGTTGCTGATTGTCTCTATGACTTGTTGAGGAAGAAACGAAAATTTATTTGGACTGACAAACACACTCAAGCTATGCGTAAATTGAAGAAATTATTGCTTGAAGCTCCCATCCTTAAGTGTGTAGACAATTCTGCTAACAAACCTATTATATTGACTGTTGATACTAGTCCTATTGGTATAGGTTGGGTCATAAGTCAAGAAGATAGTGAAGGGAATAGATATGCAATTAGGTTTGGTGCCAAAATTCTACATGAAACACAACGAAAATATCCACAGATCAAACGAGAACTATGGGGTATGGTAACAGCTTTGAAAACAGACAAAGAATATTTCATTGGTGCAAATGTCAAAGTTGAGACTGATTGTTTGCCTCTCATTGGAATGATAGCCAATTTTTCATCTCCTGATATAGCCATGCTTAGATGGACCTCATATATTAAGTTCATAAATCCTGAGTAAGTTCATATTTTAGGTAAGTCAAATTCAGTTGCTGATATGTTATCGAGAGCTAGATTTGATGATCTTGAAAATGATCTAATAAAGAATATGAACTTAATTGACTATGTTCCACATATATACGAGTATGAGCAATTTCATGAATCTGAGTATGAAAATGAATGGAGAGACATAGGAAAGTATCTGAGTACAATACAACCATTACCTAACTGGACTACGAATAGATTCCGTAACATTAGGAAATGAGCTTATAACATTTTCCTATGTAATGGTTATCTTTGGAGACATGCTAAGGGTAAGGTTAAGAATCCACAACGAGTCCTAGGAAAACGAGGTCTTCAATTGCAAGTAATGAAGGAAATGCATGAGACATTATGGGCAGGTCATAAAAGATTTTTTGGAACATATGAAAAAATTAGAATTACCTATTATTGGCCTAGGATGTATGTTGACATTAGTAGCTATGTTTCTACATGTTCTACTTGTCAACTTCATTCATCAGTCAAACATAGAGATCCGTTGCATCCTACTTATCCACCTTGTATTCACTACAAGTGGGTAGTAGATCTTGTAACTATGCCTAAAGGTATTGACAAAATGCGTTACATTGTACTTGCAAGAGAAGACTTAACTAATCATGTAGAGGGACATGCACTACGATCTAAGACCACATCCAATGTTTGCAAATTCTTGCTTGAAGATGTCATAAGTCGCTTTGGGTACATAGAGAAAGTAGTTGCCGATCGTGGAGAGTTAAATGCGAGAGAAGCTAAAGAGTTCTTTGAGAATCATGGTATTCGTTTGTCTCTCACTACTGCATATAATCCAGAGGCCAATGGTAAAATAGAGAGAGGGCATCCACCTATTGTGAAAGCCATATCTAAAGCATGTAACGGTGACATCAAACAATGGCCTAGATTCTTACCTTTTGCACTTTGGGCAGATAGAATGACATGCACACGTACTACTGGGTATATGCCCGCTGAACTCATGTACTGTCAAAAACCATTATTTCCAATTCAGTCTCATATTTCTGCATGGTCAAATTTGCCTTGGTCTGAAAACATGTCTACTGATGATTTTTTGAGTTTGCGTATTAAACAGTTAGAACAAGGTAAATTAAGACTTGATGATGCTGTTGAAAAATTAAGAGAATCTAGAATGAAGAACAAGAATTATTTTGATAAAACTCATCGATTGCGTCCTAAGCCAATTGAAGTAGCAGATTGGGTGCTCATTTATGATAGTACATTTGACTCTCAATATGATGCACGCAAAAAGCTCACTCAACGGTGGTTTGGGCCATACATTGTATCAAAAGTCAACAACAATGGTACGTATGCTCTTTGTGAATTAAATGGTGTTGCACTAAAAACTTTGATTGCAGGTAAAAGGATAAAGCTATTCAAGAAACGTGATAATGACGAGTACATTTTGGATGAGGACATTGAAGAAAATGACAACAATGAGGCCGATTCATAAACAGGAGTATCCATGTTAAAAAAAAAAAAAGGGGGGGGGAATTAAAAAAAAAAAAAAAACGTATAAAAATATCATTAATTTTTCAAGTTCATGTTGCTTTGTTTTTTTCCAAGTTCATTCTATTTTTTTTCCATGCTTGTTTCATGCATGTTTTTTTCAGTCTTTGCATTGCATTGCATATCCACATCACTTGAGTCAAAAAAAGGCAAATGATGATTTCTCTACTTGTGTAAAATATTATCTTAAGTAGTAACTTATCTACCAAGAAATTGTTTATAATCTAGGATTGTGGAAAGATAGGGCATGTAGATTTGGAGGTTTATTTTGGTGACAAGACTTTCATATATAAACATGCATATGTATCCTGTATCGAAAGAATAATTGTTGAAATCCTAGCTCCTGCTATTGCATGTTTCTACATCTTTAGTCCACCTCACAGCACTTGTATCGGAGTTTAAACAACTATTCTCTGTCATCAAAAATGGTTGTACCTTGTATCGGGGTTTAATTTTTCCCCGTCATCCAAAAAAAAAAAAAAAAAGTTGCTACATGTTACCAAGAAGTTTACACTTTCTTCCACCCCAAAAAAGTGATCGTAACCTAAAGAGGCATAGTAGAATAAATAACGGGCTATATAGGCAGAGTTATGCATTAGTGGACTTAGTTAGATTTCCTTGCATGTTATTAGAGAAAGAGCATATTCATATTTATGTAGGAAAGGAGTTGATTTAAAATAAGCTAAAGATGAAAGATGTCTCTTGAAAATCCTAAATCTTTGTTTATAATCATATTTAAGGTAGATTGCTTTATGAAAAAGATACAAAATTTTCTTCAAGATGAGAGGAACTGATGCTTAAAACGACTCAATACATCCACTTCCACTTCATATTGATGCTTGTTTTTTTTCTTTCTTGTTGCCAATGTTGCTTGTTCATTTGCATATATGTTGCCTATTTGTTCATGCATATTCATGTTGCCTGTTTCAATTATTTCTTTCATGCAAATTTTGCTTCATGTCACGTTACCTACTTATTCATGCATATAATCAATTTTCCTTCCATGTTTCTTATGTTGCCTATAAAAGAATTTGATGCCTGAAACATTTTGTTTTTCACAGATGCTAGAGTGGCGCTTCCGGAGGAATCGCAGGTTTAGTGGGGGCGAATGTCGTCGAGATTTTCTCTCCTCTCTCACTTGTGAAGGCCTACAAAAAACATATTTGGTGAAGGTAGCCGGAATTCCCCGAGAAGTCCAGGATGCATCAAGGATGTCAAAGGAAGCTCACATACAAAGTTTCAAAGAAATCAAGAAAGTCCATGGTAGCAGTCAAAGCTGGTCAAAGTTGGTCAAAGTTGGGAAATTAGGGTAAAAATTTCATTGTCACCAAATTAGATGAAAATTCATATACTTGTAAAGATTGTCAAAGGCAGTCTATAGCCCAAATTTCAGCAGAAAATGGATTTTGTAGCACATTGATATGCTATGTTCATTTTGTAAAAATGTAATTTTTCTAGTTTGACCCTACAAATTCTTGTATAGAAATTTATGTTAGCCATATGGTTTGGCATGTATAAAGATCATATGTGGCTACATATATTTGTACAAATTTTCAAGGCTATCAGAGCTTCCTAGTCACCTTAATGCCACCTTGCAAGCTTCCAAATGTAGTCAAACTTGTACAAGGGAGATTCAGATGGGAGTTTTTTCTGCATATTCTTGAAGGAGATCTTTGGAAACATAGTCCTACAAAGTTTCATCTTCATCAAAGCCTATTTGGAGGGTCAAAGAGTACAAAGTCCAGTTTTCAGGATCACCGCAGTTTTCTAGTTTAAGCAAATTGAAGGGTTGAAGGGCCACCACATGGCGAAAGCTGATTGAGCCATGTTGTACGATCAAGATGAGCTCATATTCAAGGGTGGAGATTCACTTATGCTTAAAGCAAGGAGGATCCACGAGTTTTTCCATAAAAGAAGATTTTTTTGACAATCAAAGATCAATAATGCAGCTTTTCTCCAAAAATAGTGGCTTATCTTATCCAAACTGATGTCAGCACTAATCCGACGGTCTAGATCATCCCCAGATCCAATGGTGGAGAATGAAGGCGCCTAAATTTCACTCCTTTACACTAGATTTGATAGAAAGAACAATTCCAAGCCATTGATTTGATTAATCAAATGGTTGTAATCGAAAGTAGTGATCGTAGAGTTGAGAGTTGATTTCTCTAGATCCAAGGGCCCAAATTCATTCAAAAAACTATATAAACCCCCCTCCAAACTCCTAGAGCATCATTGTTAGGC